>JAKCPI010015974.1:0-22342 GCA_023213315.1 Euborellia annulipes
ATGTCTTAGTGTCAATATATCAGACGTGTGCCTATTATAGGTACCCTCCCCTCGAGGCTGAACATAAGCTTTTTAGAAAAAAAATTGTCCAAAAGTACTAGTAATTTACTGATGTGTACTTCTTTTCGATTTTTAATCAAAAATTCACCTCACGTTTTTGATTAAAATCGGTGAAATTTTTCTTAGCGAAAATCGTTTGAAGTACACTTACTGATGAGGGAAGCATTCACGCTCCAGTGCACCATCTATGAATCACACATAAGTCAAGTCTGGGTCTTAAATTTTAGGGCTACTAAATATAATTCGACACAAATAATCTGTTGTGACAAGCACAGTACACAATTTTCTCTTGTCGAAGAGTAAGAGAAAGTTATGTGTTGTGTGAGCAGTCACACCAGATTTTTAGTATAAAAACTCTGATGAAATATTTATTAAAATTTTTTTTTTAAACTATTTCAAATTCGACAATAAAAGCTTTTATTTCCTTACAATCTTATATTATTTAATATATATTCTTCACGTCCTCCATAAACTTATCGTTTCTGGTGGGTTCATAACGGAGGACATTTAAATATCAATTTGGGTAGAAGGAAGAAAGACCAAGGGCCTAGGTCCTATGTCTATGGGTGTCCAAATGTGCGCCTGGTGAGCCCTGGGCTTGGCACCCCCTTCACGATGCACTCCCTAAAATCCCTCAGGCGAGGCTTTAGCCTTTGTCCCTTCGATAAGCGGCTTAGGGCCCAACCGAGCACAACCATTAACCTAATATTGGTATGTTTTATTCAAATTGTTACGCCAGAATAATGAAGCATTTATTAATGCTAAATGCTAATGTATGTAATTGTTTGGATATATCTTATACTTTGATATCTTCAATTTTACCTGAAAAAGTCAAATACAAAATGCGTCAAATCAGAGAGTGTAAAAAAGTCTGGTGTGACTGACGCACTTTAACACACAACTTTCTCTTACCTTCGGTAAATGAAAGTTATGTTCCTGTGCTTGTCAGATTTTTCAAGTGAACATATATTTAGTTTCCGCCGATATATTAGAATTCAAGATGTATTTTTTTTTCACATTCGCACAGTCTTTTCGGCAACTCAGGCCATTTAAGACTTTTAAAGTTACTCAGTATGTGTCATTTGGTATCCAAAAGCTCCTAAATAAAATCATCGGACTGCCTGGGAGTCGAACCCGCGCGTCTCAACATCGCGTTCAGTATAGAAGGTAGACGCGCTTTACCAACTACTCCAAGCCCCGTGGGCGATGTATAATTTTTATATATTTAGTTTCCGACAGTAGGCCTACGGTACATTCGAATTTCAAGATGTAAAATTTATAAGTATGGCAAAATACTTATATTTTGTTACCATGGAAACCATTTCTCCTATCTTTCCTATGAAGTACAAAGAGAGTAAAGTAGTCTTCATGGCAAAATGAGAATATACATTTTTTAAAGAGAATCTAAAAAATAATTGATTTTTTGAATTTTAATCAAAATCGTTAAAAGAGCAAATTTTGAGAAAAATCGAAAAAAAAAAAAAACTGAAAAAGTATTAGTACTTTTTTACCTGAGCTGATTTTGATAAAAAGCTTGTTTTCATCCCTCAGATGGGTGCCTAACTTGAATATAAAATTTCAATCTCATTAACATAATATGTTAAATATACCCTCTATGTTACAGAGAGTAAGAGAAAGTAAAAAATAATAATAATAGTAATAATAACAAATATTGAACAACGTAAAATACAGTGATTTAAGGTGTGACAATATGCCAGATTATATAGAAAATTCTACTCCAAAAAATAAGCAAAAATTTAATTTAATTCTGTGTTATTTAATATCAAAACTCGAGTGGCCTTCATTTGTGAAAATTTATCCGCACCTTTGGGAGTAAATGTAAAAATATAACCATGAGTGTATGTGTGATATAAATTTATTTTTTGTCAGCCTTTTTTTATTTAGTTATTGAATATACGTATTTTTTTTATTTTTTTTTTAAATAATATTCTTTTGCTTCATTCTCTTTAATCAAGTAGTCAAACAAAGATAAATTATAAGTAAATATTCAAAGCGGCAATTAAATATTCTTAAACAAAAGAGGAGTGAGAACTCGTCGGAAAATAATTAAAATCTTCACGAAATGGCGCTTATTTTATAAATGAAATATTAAAAACTAAAATGTTTATTTATTTTTTTTAATTGAAAATCTTTGTGGATTCCAAATGGGTATAAATACTGGGCAAATGTGTCTGGACCCCTAATATTCTCTTCGTAAAAAAGTCTTGAGGGGGAAATAAAAATTTTTTTTTAATAAGCTTAAATCCCTGAAACGTCGACAAGGATTTCCACTTTCTTCCGAAGGGTTGATCATTCTAATCAGCCTTTTGGCTTTCTGAATTCAGTTTTCTGTCCAGACTATAAAAGAACGTCTATATTTGGATGAGCCTCCTTATAATTGGCTAGATCTAATATATTGAAAAATTCTGGCTACGGGCTTGATTTACAAATCTAATATTTAAAAAAATCTGGTGTGTAACGCACAGCAGATTTTTTTGTGTCGAGAAATATTTAGTTTTCCATAGCACCTTAGTTCCAAACTTGACTTCTTATAACGCGCGCTGAGCTACGAATGTTTCTATCGGAAATAAAGTGTACGTACTTTAAACAATGAGACGTGGCTGTTCAATGATTAGATTAATACATAGGAAAGAGGATGTCAGCCAATCAGGAGAGTCTCTATCAAATTAAAATATCAATCTAAAAAGACGTGTCAGCTTTAATTATACAGTATACCAGGTAATGCCATCACCAGTTCTTATGAGAATACCTTCAGATTGCAAATATTCTCTTAAGAACTGATGATGGCATTATGGTCTTCTTATATTGAGATTTTCATTTGTTAGACCCTCTCCTGTTTGGCTGACATTCTCTCCTACGTATTAATCTGAAATAAAAAATAATTGATTTAGGAATTTTAATCAAAATCGTTCCAGCGAAATTTAAGAAATTGAAAAAAGTACTTCAGTAAAGTACTAGTACTTTTTAGCTGATTTTGTTCAAAAGCTTATTTTAAATTTTCGGGAGGGTACCTAACTTAAATATAAAATTTCAACCTCGTAGCTCCTTTCCTTCATGCTTAAAATCGTCCCACACAGACAGACAAACCAATTTACGGGACCCACTTTTTTGGACTCAGGGGACCTCGAAACAAATCAAAACCTCGACATCGAATTTTTGACATGATCGCCATACTTTCTCACTATATATTATTAAGTAAGAGAAAGTAAAAATAAATAAAAACTTCAGAATTTCTCAGTGTATATACTGTATATTAGCACTAATATAAAACTTAGCTAGGCATCCCAAACGACACATCCACCCAAATGCCCTGTCTATAGGAGGAAGACATTAGTGTGCGTGTGTTGTTTGGGATGCCTAGCTAGGCGTTAAGAAGTTTTGTGATAGTGCCAATATTCAGTATATACACTGAGTAGTAAATTATATTAATAATAATTTAGAATCGAGAACATTTATTTATTTTGTTATATTTCTTAATAGTTAATATCTGGTTGGTGAAAATGGTCAGATAATAAAACCAGAATTGTTGATTTTTATTAACCCTTCTAATGCTCAGGGAAAAGGAAACACCCGTTTTTTATCTTTTATATATAAAAGCTATATATAAAACTGTTCTTATAAGGCGACAATCAAAACTCTAATAATGAAAAAAAAAAAAAAAATGAGATATATATGAGAAGCGTGAATTATTATATCAGTTAGTCTGCTCCTGACATTTCCCAATTCTCCAATCAACATGACGTCAGACATTCAATTGAACGATAGAATGGATTAAAAAAAAAAAGTTATAAACTTTTAAAGTCAATCTCATTTCGATTAATTCCTTGCGTAGTTTAGTACTTTTTCCTCTTCTTTACTTTCTCTTACCTATATACAGTATGTATATAGGTATATAGAGAGAATGTAATTTTTACAACCACAATTAAACCGAAAATCAAATTCTCTTATTCATAGAGAGAAAATATTGTGATTATGTCAAAAATTCGATGTCGAGATTTTGATGGAAATACATGTCTGAAGTCCCCCTGAGTCTAAAAACTAAGTAACTTGTTGATAAACTTCAATTCTTTATAAATTCTTTACTTCAATAAAATAAAATGAATAGTATAATAGATGTGATGAAGTTGGCCCCACGTTGGGCGCCATTTATAATAGATTTTATAAAGTTTGCCCTAGATTGGGTGCCCTTTATAATAAATATTATGCAGTTAGCTCCAGGATTGGATGCTATTTATGATAGATGATTTTCTGCTGGCTCCAGGATGGGTACCAGTTAGGATGAATTTTCGTTTCCCGTTGTCAAATTGTCGTTGAAGATGGTTGATGGTGGGGGAAGGGTTCACACGCACACACACACCAAATGACAACACGAAATTTTTGGGTTAACAATTATTAATTATCACGTAATTGGTTTAATTCTTCTTTAAATGATACAGTAATAATATGAATAACGATAAAAATGTATAACAGGTAACAAGTTGAAGAACGAAAAAATATTTTAATTAGAGAATAAAAGCATTTAAAAAAAACTGGGTCATTAATTAACCAGAAAAAAGTATTAATACATAAGGGTTATGTAATAAAAAAAATATAATAATATTGACAAGGGCTGTCGAATTAATTTTTGCAGGGCGCAAAAATATTGTGAATAAGCAATGCGACTTTACAAGGCGAGAGTCACAAAGCAATTGAATTGTGCTCGTGTCGTTCGCATGAGGCGACGGAAATTTTATACAAAAGTCGTTAAAAATACGTTAGAAAAAATTTTAGAGAAAATAAACGGATTTTCTACTTGAGAAAAATAAATGAATTGACTTAAATAAAAAAATAAAAAATAAAATTGGGAATTTAGAATTGGAAATAAAATAAAATTAAAATAATTAATTTGCCGGTTACAATAGTTAAATATTTTCGAGATTTATATATTTGAATTAGATATTAGTATTCAAAACATCTCGATTCTTTTCGGACTAAACTAACTCATAGAGATATAGGCTATATCTAACAAAGCTGGGAGTGTAATTTATTGGCGCGGCCAAACATCCCATGGCCCTCGTGAATCGAACCCAGGATCTCCAGCCTTTCCGGGCCACGCCTATGCCCCGGAAATACTATAGATTCTGGGTTCGATTCCCGGGGGCCATGGGTTGTTTGAATAAATAACACTCACAGCTTTGTTAGATAAAAAAGAATAGTCTACGTTTCGACTGTTTCTTCCCCACTTCTTCAGGACAATTCTATATTCTGTTCAAGATGATAAGGAATAATTTCCAAAGAAGAATGCAGCTAATTTTATTTCATTTAATTTTAATAAAAATTCTTAATCACTTGCTGACGTTTCGGTTCGGGTTTGAACCATCATCGGAGCTGTGATTTTGTCCTTATCATCTTGAACATAATACTACAGCCATAACAAATATTCAATTACAACAATTCTATATTCTTTTTCAAGTCTTTTTTTTCATAGAGCATATTATTTGAAATATTTAACACCAAATTGTGTCACATAAGTTTCCCTCCAAAATGCCTCTTTAATTTATCAATTTAAACAATTATACTAGGATATTAAAAAAATTATTACATTTGCTTATCTCACTTGATATTCAAATGGATAGATTGACCATATTCTAGAAATAGCGATTAAAGGAACGATGTTATTTGAATTTCCATTTCCATTAACCAAAAGTCAAATTAGTAATTAAATTCTAATGAATGTTGGTTGTTGTTGTTGTTACAGGCATGCTGTTCAATTCCAAGTGATCAAATCGTCGATTGCTTGCCGCAAAGAAGCGCAATATTCGGCTCTCCGGGACGGTGAGTCTCATCCTTTACTTAAAGCCCTTTTTAAACGAGCATGGATTCCACTTCAACCTACAGACAGATCTGTCTTTCTTTCTTTTCTTTTTAATCATTATTACTCAATGTTGAGAGTGGGGATAGAATGGTACGTGAGGCTAATCTAAATATAATTTTTTTTTAAATCATTGTTTAAAATAAAACAGTTATTGTTCGCTAGAGTTTTTTAAACCATTTTAGGCCATTTAGAGGGTGGAATTTTATTTAATAAATGTAAAATTCATAGTACCGATGGCTACTGGGGGTCGTTCCACATGCTGATTGCTCGGGGTCTCCAATTCCGAGCTTGGCATCCCTTAACAGCCCCGATTAAAGGGACTGTTGCTCTTCTCCGTTGCCAGGTCCCCCGGGTCGCTACAGTTAATAGTTGAAGTTTTTTTCATAGAATCCTCTATAGTACACCTTTGTGGTCCATTTCTCTGATCTTAAAAAAATTATTAATTTCATTTTTTATTATAAAATATAAAAGTTATTAAGGATAAATATAATGTAGGTATTTTATTATACCTTCTTCCATTTCTTTTTACTTTCTCTTACCATATATATGAAATATATATAGAGAGAAAGTTTTGCATATATGTATAATTTTTTGGGGCATTAACAAAAATTTGAAATGTAAGATCTTTATTTCAAATTTTTATTTATTTTTTTTTTTTAAACATTCACACTTTTTTCTCATTCACACTCTTCAAATTTTTAGGCAAACCTTCAATTTCTCTCATAATAAAAGTAATTTATTTTTTTTTTTTAAGACAAACCATTCTAACGATTTGAATTAAATTGTATATAGGCTAATAGATGCAGTAGAAGAAATTAGATGAGAATTAAGATGTATTCCTTATTCAGGATTCGCAGGGACTTTGCAGCCAGGAGATTAAATAAAAAAATATTTTATTTAATTTTTAATAATTTTTATTTAATCTCCTGGCTGCAAAATCCCTGCGAATCCTGAGTAAATCTCCACAGCCATAAAACATCAATGTATTCCTTATCCCTATTTCTAACTACTTATAATATACTAGGCCTTCTCCTCTACCCCTCCTTTGCTTTATTTTTATTTCAAAATTTATAATTTATTATCTCTCCTCCTTTCCCTCCCTCCACCTCTCTGGGTCATTTCCCCACCGAGCCTTAATTAGCCAATCAGTGGCCTTGAAATCTCGGCGCCATAATTTTCCTACTCCGAAGGCAAGGTGAGATGCCTTGCCAGGTTAGTAGTGGGGTGATCCTTGACTAGTGTAAATCTATGCTACTCTTTGCAAAATTCCCGAAGCGTCCTCAGTCGAATAGCGTCCATCATGGCAGCAGGCCACCAGCCTCTCTCTCTCCGACATTTCTCATCATTTTTATCTAGGTATTTCAATTCATAATTACCAATTATTCATTTATTTAACTCTTTAGTGGTTATATATTTCTAATTAATATTAAAATCTGTGAATTTCTCAATATAAATGACGAACCTATATATATCTGCATCGTATATTCTTTTCTTTTTTTTTGCTTTCGATCTTCATTTGCAATTTTTCTGCAAATTTTATTTTACCAATTCCTTTGAGAATAAATATTTCGTCAAATATCTAGAATACATCCAATGATTTTTTACTATGTTAGTAAACTTTTTAGACTTTCTTTCTTTATCCATTCTCTTTATTTGCCTCGTCGTTGGTGTGATATATTATCACTACTCTAAATTAATATTATGTGTTGTTAGGTCATTTTGTCCATATCAATCCCTCTATCCCAGATATTATTTATTATGTGCCTCGTTCCAGGTTTCTTCTCCATGGAAATGCATTTCCATTTAAAGCACTGAGTTCGTTAAAAGATATTTTTATCATGAAATATTCTGAAACTCCTATATGTAGCCCTACAAGTTCATACCTGTTCACGTGTTATATAAAAGCTTAATATTTAATTAATATTTGAAGTTTGGATGTTATCAGTTCGAAATGAAATTAATATTTAACAGCCTGCCGTGCAATTGTTTTGTTTCTCTCATTTGAGTAAATCGACATTTTGCCCCTTCTTCAGGATTAAAATAATTTTTAGACAATATTTATAAAACATGTCAAGTATAGGCCTAATCACCTTCATACCCGGTGAATATTTAATTCTCCAACAAAAATCCCATTTGAATTAAGTTTTTACTTCTAACAACTTTTTCGCCACAAAAATTTTGATTATCTATTATTAAATTTAGCCATGGACCCGTGGCACAGTGAGAAGCTATTAGCTTCTTGTGCCTGGGGACCCGGGTTCGCTTCCCATCCCAAGCGAGAAAAATTTATTTCAATAAAATTGGCTGTCAGTCATTTGAAATAAATAGTGAATGGCCTCAAATGTCGAAATAGAACTTAATGAAAAATAAAAAAAAATAAATTATAATATTTATTAAAATAATTATTTTCAAGACACAAGAGAAAGTTGATTGATGTGCGGTAGTGCACATCAGATTTTTACGTTTGTTTTATTTACATTTGTGATATGGGGTCAAATAAAAGAATTGTAGTGACCTGAGGGGGGTAAAGGAAGTCAAAGAAATAGACAAGGACTCCGAGATCTATGTTTATTTATTTTACATTAACAACAATACAAATACATCAACAATCCTACTCTTAAGACTCCAACTCGCCGTGCCGTGTCACACATCTCCCTCCCTTTAGAGGTTTAATTTTCTGGGAGGATGTGTGATCCTTCCACTTCGGGTACGTACTTCTCTGTTACTATGTTCGGGTTCCGGAACCTCTGGACTTTTTGGACTTTCCGGACCCGGCTTGTCCTGGGGTTGTTTCTTCTCTCTCTTCTGGACTTCCCAATTCCACCGGATATGTTG
The DNA here is from genome assembly GCA_023213315.1 of Euborellia annulipes. Lineage (NCBI taxonomy): Eukaryota > Metazoa > Arthropoda > Insecta > Dermaptera > Anisolabididae > Euborellia > Euborellia annulipes. Next base: position 8,771 of record JAKCPI010015974.1, read on the forward strand.
ATTCCTCTTCCTTATAACTCTTCAACGACTTTCTATTTCTCCTTATCATTTTTCCCCCCGACTCAACCACGTATGATCGTGGGGTTTCTTCTTTCCTTTCGACCACGCCGTACCGCCGAATATCAGGAATATAAACTCTATCTCCTCTTCTCAACTCTGGGTACAGGTGGACTCTTCGTCGCCGATCAAAATTCCATTTCCCCATTTCTCTTTTCTTTTGATCCAACCTTCTAAATTCTTCTTGATTTAATTCTTTCGGTTTTAACTTCTCCTCCAACACAGGTAAAGTGTCTCTTAAGGCTCTTCCCATTAGCAGCTCCGCTGGGCTATATTTCAAATCCGTTAACGGTGTATTACGGTAGACCAGCAATCCGATGTATGGATCCGGTGAACACTTTACGATGTTTTTAACTATTTTCACCGCTGCTTCCGCTTCCCCATTGCTTTGCGGATATTTGGGGCTACTCGTCACGTGTTTGAAGCCATATTCTCTCGCAAACTCGGCAAATTCCTTCGAGGCGTATTGGGGACCATTGTCCGACCTTACCACTTTGGGTATTCCATGTCTGGCGAACGCTGATTTGCACCTTTCTATCAGACACTCTGACGATTCCTCTGGTAATACGAACACCTCGGGATACCTTGAAAAATAATCTATTAGTACTAAATACTTTCTCTTGTTTCTCTCGGCAATATCCGTTCCGACGACTTCCCACGGAAGTGTAGGTAATCTCGACGGCATAAGTGGCTCGGTATGTACATTCGGTTTATTCTCTATGCAAACTTTACACCTCGCAATGAATTCTTTAATTTCCCTTGTAATTCCTGGCCACCAAATATGTGGTCTTGCTCTTTCTAAGCATTTCTTCTCCCCTAGATGCCCTTGGTGAATCCTCTCAAGGATATCTCTTCTTAACCTACTAGGAATATATAAAGCGCTACCTTTCATTATTTTATTCTCAACAATTCCTAATTCCCCTCGAACACTCCAAAAAGCTCGGCATTTGATGGGAACCTGGTGAGTTTTCCTTGGCCACCCTTTCAAAATTAGTTCTTTTAATTCCTTCGAGGTTTCGTCTTCTTCCTGGGCTCTTTCGACTTCCTTCATCCTGGAATCCGACGCAGGAATTTGACCCATTAATTCTTTTTCTAATTCTTTTATTTCACCAATTAAAAACTCATCCTCCTTTATCTCGATAGGACATCTGGATAACGCATCAGGCGTATAAAAATATTTTCCCGAAACATGAAAGATCTGATATGTATATCGCATCAGTCTCATCCTCACCCTTTGTAAGGTAGGTGACAGCTCGTCTATACTTTTCTTCCCTAGAATAGAAATTAATGGTCGGTGATCCGTAAGCAGACTAACTGATTTCCCTAAAATATAACTTGAAAATCGATCACACGCCCATACTAAACTCAAAGCTTCTTTTTCAATCTGCGCTAATTTCATCTCACTCTTCGTAAGTGCCCTTGACGCATATGCCACTGGCCTCCAGGTATTATCACACAATTGCTCTATCACCGCACCAATTCCATATGATGAGGCATCTGCAGAAACCCGAATCTCCTTATTCGGATCATAATGTACCAACACTGGAGGATTTGTAAGTAAATTTTTAATTTTTCTTAATGCTTCCTCTTGGCTATCTCCCCAGTAAAATTCGTTTCCTTGTAATAAAAGACTCCGAATAGGTTCCGTGACCTCTGCTAAATTCGGTAAAAATTTTCCCAAAAAATTCACCATACCAAGTAATCTACGCACCTCGCTTACATTCTTCGGATTCGGCAACTTCATAATCGCCTCGCATTTCTCTGGATCTGGTTCAACCCCTTTATCTGAAATAATATACCCGAGAAATTTTACTTTATTTGTATGAAAGATACATTTTTTCTCATTTAACGTAATTCCTGATTCCTGAATCTTTTGTAACACTCGATCTAAATTTCTGAAATATTCTTCTTCTGTCTCTCCACATATCAACACGTCATCCATATGACATACCACTCCAGGTAAGTCTGCGAAAATTCTGTTCATCTCTCTCGTATAAAACTCCGGCGCACTCGCAATCCCGAATGGTAGCCTGTTGAAACAGAATCTCCCAAACGGTGTGATAAACGTGGTAAGTAACTTCGATTCCTCAGCCAATGGAACCTGCCAGTATCCACAATTCGCATCTAACTTCGCAAATATTTTTGCCCCTTGCAAATTCGCTAACGTTTCCTCTACCGTAGGTAATATTGTATGTTCTATCTCGATATTATTGTTAAGATTGGTTAAATCCACGCATAGTCTTATTTGCCCATCTGGCTTAGGGACAATGACTATCCCGGCACACCACTCCGTTGGTTCATCTACCTGTGAAATTACTCCCATCTTAAGCATTTTATCTAATTCTTCCTTTAATTTCTCCTTTAACGGAACCGCTACTCTTCTAGGACAGGACAATGAAAAAGCTTTTGCATCTCTCTTTAATTTAATCCTATATTTTACTTTCATTACCCCCAAACCGGAAAAAATTCCTGGATATCTCTCTTTCGGCTCAAATTTATTCTTTTTATTATTTACTTCTTCTATCCATTTAAGCATTAACAGACTCTCAATCGCAGGCCTTCCTAACAATGGTTCTTTTAAATTATCTATAACATAAATTTCTTGGCTACTTGAATTATTTTTCCATTTTAAACTTCCTGTAAAAACTCCTTTAACTTTCAAATTATTGTAACATGGACCGACTAATTTTGCCTCTGACCCTTTTAATTCTGTAATTGACAATTTCTTATACATTTCATAAGGTAGGACCGTTACATCCGCCCCAGGATCCACTTTGAACGTAATCTCCTTTCCCTGAAGAAATACTTTAGCTCTCCACGGTGGGCTACCGCTATTTGAATTATTTTCAACGGCCCCTAAGAAATAATTTCCTTGACTATTCTCATTTTGTATCTCATGCACATTTAATGGCTTAGTTGCCTTCCCTTTACATACTCGTGCAAAATGACCTATCTTAGAACACGCTTTGCATTTTTGGTTTACCGCGGGACATCTTTCCATATGTCCTACAAAATAGACACCCCCACATCGCATACATTTCCGTTCAACTTTGTCTCTGTAAAAATTTTTATTGGGTACATAATTTCCTTTCCCTTTTATTTTACTTCTATTAATGTAATTAATATCTATATTCTCTTTAATAGCTGCTTGATTCTGCAACACTGGTTGCTGTTTTTTTACCATTTCGCTCTGCCTAGCCTTTGTAATAGCCGTTTCTAACGTCAAACTTGAATCTAATTGTAGCGTTTCTGATAATTTCTTATCTAAAATTCCTACTACGAATCTATCTCTTATGAGTTCCTCCTTAAGAGTTTTATAATCGCAATGCTCTGCCAACGCATGTAACGCAGTAATAAAATCGTCCACCGATTCATTTGTTTCTTGTACCCTCATATTGAATTTGGCCCTTTCATAAATTAAATTTCTTTTCGGAATAAAATAGGTTCCTAGTTTCTCTACAACTTTACTATAGGATTTCATCTCTTGCTTCGAAATCTTTATTGAATTTATTATATTTTCAACTTCTTCTCCCATAACATAAATTAACGTACTTACTTGTATTCCTTCTTCTTTCTCTGCTAACCCGCTCGCAATCCTGTACCTCTCAAATCTTTTTAACCAATTCGGCCAATTTCCTGGATTTTTAAATGTAAACCCATCTGGGGGTAGTAAATAAGAACCTATTTTCTCCATTCTTCAACACTTCTGACACCATGTAGTGACCTGAGGGGGTAAAGGAAGTCAAAGAAATAGACAAGGACTCCGAGATCTATGTTTATTTATTTTACATTAACAACAATACAAATACATCAACAATCCTACTCTTAAGACTCCAACTCGCCGTGCCGTGTCACACAAGAATCTGATTCTTTTCCGATTACATCCGAGACAGTTGAGGGTCAAATTTATTATCCCATCTTCTCAAAACGTCTCTGAAACAATAAAAAAAGGCATCGTATCGAGTCTTTTTATTGGGCTACTCCTGTCTCCATCTAAGAATTTAATCTCGTTATTTCCTTTTTGAAAAATGTGTAATTACTAGAAATAGGAAAATATTTAAACTTTTAAGAGCAATAAAAAAAATACTAGCTACGCGAATGACTATTTTTGTTATTTTAACCATAATGAGATTTTAAATGAAAGACTTGAGCGAAGAATTATCTAAAAAAAAAAAAAAAAAAGTAAACCAAATTTATTCTTTTCTCTTCTTCAAAGACCATGTTGAGGAAGGCCGTAATACGATTCAAGATGAAATAAAACAATATTCATTTCGGGCAGAATTATTTTAATTTCCCTTGTCGACGTTTCAGGGACTAAACGTCACCCATCTTCATGTAGGCTACTAATGAAATGAATTTGAACTTTAATCAAACACAAAAAATTACTAATAATAATAATTCTTAAAATAAATTTGAGTTTAAATGACTTATAGTGAAAATAGACCGAAACGTCATGAGACTTGGTACTTTTTACTCACCTCTGGCAGCCAATTAAAATGATCCAATTTAATATCTACGTCGAGTCAAATTATGATTTATTCTTATGGTAATTTCCTAATTGAGAATATAATAAAAAATTCTCTTTGGAGAAATGCTAAAGGTATTATCAGAGGTGTCCGTAACTAAAATTACTTTTCCTAAATAATAAATTTCTTCCCTTGATAACGATTTTTTTTTTCTGAAATATATAATCTTATAGCATTAATTTAAATTGTTGTGAATCTAAGCATTTGATTTATTGTAATATGCGGTGCGCGGAATCGACGCTGGCACGAATTTAATTACGCCAAGAGAGAGGAGGTCTCTAAGCTCTTAATGTAATAACGCAGCCAATTATCGCCACATTTCACCAGTTGTGTGTTTATCACAAGATTCTCAAGACAGGAGAGGTTATAAATGTATACATTTCAAAGCCATATTGTATTTCTCTGAGATAATATATACATTAAAGAGGTATTTAGACAATGAATAGAAAAAAAAGATAGATAATACATTAAAGCAGCTAGTTTTAGATATTTAAATTAATTATTATTTTTCAAAGAAAATAATTAAGAGAATTTGACAATAAATAGTTAATGAAAGTTTCCATTAAAAAATATATAATATTATTTTTTTTTAAACAATGAAATAATCACAAGTAGAAAATGCATGGGTGGGACTTTATTGCCCCTCACTGTACATTCGTTAGCTAAGGCTGGGAGCACACGGTCGATTTTTAGTCTACTGATTAAAAATAATAACTCATTATGTTTCAATTTTTCACTCAAAAATTGCTCATAATTGGTCTAAATATAATCTATATATAATAATAGCGGAGTGTCCGTCTGTCTGTCTGTCACGCTCTGTTTGACCAACTTCCGCCGAAGGCGGGCGGCACGGCTAGTCTATATATATAATTCGCTATGTCCGTCTGTCTGTCACTCTCTATTTAGGCAACTTCCCGTTGGAATTTCGAAACGAAATTTTATATGCATAAAGAGGACTTTCTCGGGACTGCAGGAAAATTATTTTCATCCCAAAATTCTTATAACTTTTTGAGTTATTAATTCTTAAAGTTACGATTTCTCTCATAGGAAATGTATAGAAAAATATTTATGTATTCTTTTCATTTGTGAATTCCATGAATGTAAACAAATCCTCAAGCAGGCACTGAATTGGAATGGAATAATAATAATTTTCTTTTCATAATTAAGAAGAAAAGGCCTAACCTCGTATACTAAAAGTCGCTGGTTCGGACCCCAGGCAGTCCAATGATTTTATCTGGATACCAAATGGCTTAAATAAGAATGTCTGGACCCCTAATATGTATATTAATCTCTATAAAGAATATCCTAAAAGTCTTAAATGGCCTAAGTTCCTGAAAAGACTGTGTGAATGAGAAAATCTGGTGTGACTGGCGCACAGCACACAACTTTCTCTTACCTTCGGTAATCGAAAGTTGTGTACTGTGCTTGTCACACCAGATTTTTTGTGTCGACATGTATTTAGTTTCCGACAGTAGGATACAATTGAATTCAAGATGTAAAATTTATAAGTATGGGAAAATATTTATATTTTGATATCATGGCAACCATTTCTCCTATCTTTTCTATGGAGTACAAGAGTAAAGTGGTCTTCAGAAGATTTCAATCACAAAATGAGAATATACATTTTATAGAGAATCTAAAAAATAATTGATTTTTGAATTAAAAAAAAAAATCGTTGGAGCAAATTTTGAGAAAATCGAAAAAAACTGAAAAAGTGAATCAGTAAAGTGCTAGTACTTTTTGGTCGATTTTGTTCAAAAGCTTCGTGTCACGTCCCATGGGGGTGCCTAACTTAAATATAAAATTTCAACCTCCTGGCTCTTTTCGTTCTTGAGATATTTTGTTCACAGACACACAGACACACACACAGACCAATTTGCGGGACCCACTTTTTTGGACTCAGGGGACCTCAAAACATGTATATCCATCAAAATCTCGACATCGAATTTTTGACATGATCGCAATACTTTCTCTCTCTATATATTTCATATATAGGGTATGAGAAAGTAAAAAGTGTGTTTAATAAAAAAAAAAAAAGAAGAAAAGGCGAGGGTCCCCTGCAGGCGGGCCCAAGCCAGCTGGAGGGGTGTCCGGGGGGGGGCGAAGCCCCTCGTCTAGGCAACGTCGCGTCGCGTTTTTCAATTAGGTTGACTTTCGTTTTTTTTTTTTCGCTTGGCCACTTTTGAAGCGAAAGGAACCACTGTACGTCGTCCGTAGGCGGGCGACGCGGGTAGTTGATATATAATTTTATATGCGGCTTATGTAATTTGGAGATAAGGATGGAATCTGATTGACCTCAGATACCGCTTTTTTCTTGATCAGCTTCTTCCAGTTAAATTGAAAAATTTAATGTAGATACAAGAAAACGAATTCTCCAAAGTTCGTTGATTCATTCTCTTTTGACTTCCCCGTTCTTGAATATATTCACCTTCTTTAAGGGCTTTTCTTAAAAAAAAGAATCTTTGTCTCTCCCTTCTTACTCAGAACAAAGTTTTCAGCGTGGTTGTATGAACTTTTTCGATGGTTGATTCCCTTTAAATTTTCAATAACGAATTCGAATATAACAACGACCTTTGCGACACGCTTATTATATTTTTTTTAATATTAATTATTAAATTAATGAACAACTGGCAAATATTGAGTTGCGCTCGTTTATTAAATTGATACTGATCAAAGGCTTCCCCAGGCTAAGGCTCTTAATTTACATTTATGTTTGATGACGGCATCGCCTATTATGTGTATATAAAAAGAAATATCGTAAATACCAGTAAATGTGATATTATTTTTAAATATTTCATTTAAATTTTGTAGAAAAAAAAAACTAATATTGATTGATTAACTCATTCTTAAGCCCGGTCCACACGCTCCGTTTTGCACAACCTTTTAAGTCTGCGCGGTCTTAAGACGGAGTGAAAACGTTGTAATTTTGAGTGTCCAGACGGTGCAGTCATATTTGTATTTTTTGCTCAGTCTTGTGCGATATCGTCATGGGGGAGGTTCTCCTATGGTCAATTTTTGCATGCTCTCTCGTTAGAAAAAAAGATTAGAACATCTTAGAAGAACCGGGCGTTCGAAGTGGTCGCATAAGTGGCTTTTAAAAAAGCGGGACTTTTCCCACATTACATTGTTGCCTCCCTGTTACTATACTCCTTCGATTTAACACGCCAAATACATGGGAAACTTTCATAAAGTGCAATAAAATCAGTTAAACACTCTCTAGAACATTGCCGAAGGTCGGCCATCGTGGAGTGATTAGGGAAAACTGAGGAACAAAACGATTCGGAACATGGAGCAAGCGTCCACATGCACCGACTTGTCCGCACAGGTCATGGATTTCAAAGCTAATTTGCTCAGTTATCGCTGCAACTGTACCGTCTTCCCGCCTGGCTCAAAACTGCGCAAATTTCCTGTCCACACGCAACGTTTTAACTGCAACGTGTTGAACTGCGCAGACAAAAGGTTGTGCAAAACGTAGCGTGTGGACCGGGCTTTAGATTTTTGAAATAAGAATTTTTGAAGGTATAATTTACGCAAATTTTTTTGCTCCGGTGAAATACGAACCATTAACTCAAAATAAAATGTAAATTTGGTTGATACAATAATAGCTAGCCAAAATGAAGAGACCCAACGATTTTATCATTCATTATTTCGATCTTGAGTCGAGACTCTCCTCAGTCCCTATGACCGATATTTATTCAATTGTAAATAAGATAAAGCAGTTAGACATAACCTTATTCGGCTAAATAATTTACATTTTTATTTGAATTTTATCCATTTATAAATATACCCAATTCGAGAAAACGCTCTCTATACAGATATACACTTTATGCCTGCTTGATAACTAACTAGTCATCTTTCTGAAAGTAACTTATTTTACATTTTTATAGTCCTTAAAGGCCTTTTTAGAGACGATTTGAATTTATTATACGTCCATTATTAGATCTTGAGTCATTCACAGTCCATCCAGGTCGAAATTCGAAATCACATTTTCTCCCCTTTTAAAAAGGACCCATTATTTATTCATAGACTCTCAATTGTAAACTTGGTGAATAATAGATTTTCCTAAAGAGATTATATAAAATTGTGATTCCATTTAGATTTAGAACTTATCCCCACTCTCTCTTTTATTTGTATTAAATATGAAATAGAACTCTTGATTGCTAGAAATTAAAAACTTTCTTCTCTAATATCTCTTAAATTATTCATCGTTATTTCAACTAAACTTTAAAAGTTAAACATTGATTTTGAAATGGTGTTATTTATTTCCAGGGGAGCATGTCTGCATCGTCTGCGAAACCGAGGCGGCTCGGCCTAATCTTGGATATCGGTACGCTAATAATACATTTTATATTCTCTAAATCTCTTTAAAATTTTATAATCCTTTTTAAGTTTATAAATTTTATGTTCCCTTTTACTAATGGATTTTTATCAAATACTTTTTTTATAAAGTTGATCAGCGCTTTTAAAAAGCGGAGACAAGAAGACTTTTACTTACTGGATTATAAATAACTTTTCTAAAAGTTTTTCTCATAGGGAGTTTAAAATACGAAGAGAACAAATTCGCTTATTTGTAAGTTTTTATATAACTTACATGTACATTGTATGTGCAAGTAATATTTATATTTGGGCATAAAAAATTCCTATGGGAAATTTCTCTTATCCAATTTCTTTCAAAGAATATAAAACAATATAACTTACATGTATAAAGTTTAAATAAGAAAATTTCAAACTTATAATTTTTATTTATCGTTGACGGTCATAGCCTCACTATTTTTTCTTTTTCCGCAACACGGGACGGACCTCGCAATCGTAACTGGGATTCCCGTGACATACTACAAAATTTTTTTATTCAATTTAGGGCCGGTTGGTTCACTTCCAATTAACTAGTTATCCACGGATAAGCTAGTTGACTATGACTTTCGAGTCTTTTCACATCTAATCTAATCATATGATTAAATAAGAGCCCAGATAGTAATTAACTAGCCAAGACTCAAAGTTCGGATAAAGCCTAACTAAAAGGTGAAAGTTGGCTTCGTTTTAAATACTGTATTTCCCACACAGCAGCTGGAATGTTCCAGAAATATTGCCAATCTTGCTCAATCTTGACAATATTGCAGCAACATTGATGCAATATTTCTGCAATGTTGCAAAAAGGCGGCCATAGGAATATTGCAACAATGTTGCTGCAATATTCCTAGCTTGGAATATTGCCGCTGCAATATTGCAGCAATGTTGCCAATATTTTACAAGATTTGCAATATTTCTGCAACATTTCTGCAATATTTTGTGCTGTGTGGGTTGTATTAAATAAAAAAATGCACTAGGTTATCTGTTTTAAAACATTTATTACTTATAAATAATCTTAATGCTTAATAAATAATCTTAATGCTTATTAAGTGTTAGGTGTTAGTAACACTGTGTTACTTAAGCCCTCGGGCCTTGGTGCAGTGGTTATCATGCTGTCCATTTGTACAGTGAGCGCCACAATTATGACCGAAAAGTAAAATCTGGTTCAGATGATTTTATTTTACCTTTTCAAATTTAAATATATTTCACCATAATCCATATTCTATACCATATACTTAAGATAGGAACTTAATTGTGGCGCTCACTATACCAGGGGTGGCGGGTTCCTTTCCCGACTCATGCGACAAAAAATTATTTAAATTGAATTGGCTACCAATAAATTAAAATAAAAAGGACGGGGTCTAAATGGCCATAGATGCCGAAAAAAACTTATAAAAAATCTGGTGTGCTGGTCGCACAGCGATCTTCAGTAATCGAAAGTTGTGTCCTGTGCGACACTCACACCAGATTTTTTTTTATCTTTAGTTAATTCTAATGATATTGTCCACAGGTGTCCGGGTGAAGGTCAGGTGGGACGTCGCTCTCGTTTCTCAGCTCTAGGCGCTCCACATTGCCACGGAAAATGGGTACGAATGGAGAACCCCGTTGAGAACTCTTCCGGTGAGTACTCTTCTACCAAAAATATCTACTCATATTATTAGATAAAACTTGTTTTTGTTTCATTTTAATTATGGTAATGGGTTAAAAGATAAATGAGGCATCAGTCCAAAATTACATCTAAACAATCAATCAATCAAACTCATTATTATAATAATTAAGTCATGCGTACAATAATTTTAATATTTTATTCTGGAAAAGGAAGTCACTTTCGGTGAAATAAAAATTTTGATAAAAATTGAGATAAAAAATGACACGTATTTTTTCTTTTAATTTACGCTAAATGAACAGATAAGATCTATTGATTTCGCTCACCTCCTTTTCATGAGAATATTCAACTATTTTATGCAAAAAAAAATTTGATTGACAGGACCCAAGATATATTTTTCACAAATACCAAAAATATTAATTAAAAAACTTAAAAATATTAATGCAATCCGTGGCATATTAATCAATACTATTGTACTTAAAGATAAGTAATATTAAATTTCGAATTTATTATATCAACCTTATTATGGAAAATTTTTTTTTCCAAATTTTTTTTTCTTGGGGGTAGGCGAAAAACTTGAAAATTATTTATAATGGATGAAATTAGGAATAATATTCACCCTCATATTATGAGAGTGTAAAAAACAACGAGGCAGCTATTTATGTATTTTTTTTTTTACTGATTCAAGCCAGAACTGACGTTTTGATCACACCGTAAATTTTAGGAACATGGTCTATTTCGTTTGTGTATTTCTAAAGTCGTTTTACTACTAAAATATATAAGAATCGGTAATTCAATTTCTAAATATTAGAGCTTGCAAACCAGTTAATCGAATTTTTGTTAAAAATCATAAAACTCGGGTTATCCCGAAAAAAAGAAAGTCAATTTTATTTTTTCAAATGAAAATATTTTTATCTTTCTACTGTTATTCAACAGAAAGTAGTTAGTTAGTTAGTTTATAGGTTTAAATGGCCTTCGACACAATAAGGTCGTTTTGGCCAGCCACATACTGGTTTAATTTAACACAAGAGTAATCACTCAGATTCTAACATTGTTCGCTGATAAAAATCTATAGATGTTTTGTAGCATAGCACTATCGGCCCCATATAAAATTGAGTTTAGACTCCTTGGTCTTGTTACGTCCCTTTGGTTCAAATATCTATCGAAGTCTGTCCTTTCGAGCAGAGAGCATGATAATACCAGGTGGTTTAAGTCGCAGGTGACGGCTGGATCGCAATTGCATACGTCGTCCTCGACGACTCCAATTCTCCTCAAATGAGCAGGAAAACAGCCATGCCCGAGTCTCAACCGAGTTATAGTAGAATAAAATGCTCTACTGGCCTTTATATTGTTGAACCATGACTGTGAGCCTGCCACAGGGTTTATTAAATAATAATTCCTCCCTCTCTCTCTGGAGGAAGAACTCCAAAATTCCTGCCATTTGTTAATAAATATATTTCTCACAACAGCAGCCAAATCGTCGGGCGTGACATGAATGTGGGTATACTCTGAAGAAGATATTGCTTCATTGGCAGCAACATCGGCTGCTTCATTACCAGAAATTCCTACGTGACTTCTAACCCAGATAAATTTAATTGATTTGTTCATCAAACGAGCCCTCAAGATTTCCTGCTTTATCTCCAGAATATTAGTTTGCTGGTCAAACAAGTTGCTGTTCTGAAGCTTATTGATAACGCTCCTGGAATCCGTAAGAACAGAGAAGGAAGTGTGGTTCACGTGCAAACAGTATTTAAGAGCTTCTAGAATTGCTGTGCACTCTGCTGTAAAAATGCTGGATTCCCTTGGAAGCTTGAACTTTGCAGAAACCCTTGCTTGAGGATCGAAGTAAGCAGCACCAACAGGATCTTTTCTCGAGTGTTTGGACCCATCAGTGAATATTAAATAACTACCTGGGTTAATATCATCAACATGAGCTTTGAATATAGTTTCTGTCGCAGCAGGATTATTCCAAAGACATTTCGGGATGTTTAACGTCATATCAACTTCAACTCCAAAGGGAGGTATATCAAAAGTCTCGCAATAAATTGGGAGAGCATCCAAAGGTTTCAAAAGATACATGAACGGGCTAATCGTATCAAATGCCTCTATAAGAGGTAGTGAGATTCTTCTAAAGCTACTTCTCACCCAGGAGTTCCTGAGATTACACAGACTCTCAATAACTGGATGGCACCGGATATATGCCCTCTTCAAAATAAATCTGGAGGCCAAGAGTTGTGTCCTAATACACCAAGGCATTTCGTTACACTCTACCTGCATCGCATTCGTTGGAGTCGATCTCATTACTCCAAGTATTATCCTAAGTCCTTTAAACTGAATGCTATTGATCTTTTGGAGGAGGGTTTTACTGACTCCTCCAAATATGAAACACGCATAATCCAACTGAGACCGTAAAATGGCATTGTATAAAACTTTGAGAATTTTAGGGTCAGCGCCCCACCATGTCCTTGTCAATGATCTTAGAACGTTCAACCTTTTCTCACATTTGATCAAAATGTTATTAACATGAGCCACCCAATTGAGTTTTCTATCAAGAGTAACCCCTAAAAAGTTTACTTGATCACGGATCGGGAAACTCATCCCCCCGACTGTTAGATTGCCCTGAGTTGGACCCCTGTGTTCTCTGGAGAAGATGGTAATTGTTGATTTCGGAGGAGACAGTTCTAATTTTTTGGAGCCAAGCCAGTCAATAAGATCAAATATTGCTGCCTTGATCTTGTCAAGTCCGTCAGGTGACAGTAGATTTAGCTTGAGTGTGGCGACATACAGAAAAGATATCATCTGCAAACATAAGAATTCGGATATCAGGAGTAGCAACAACGTGGGAGACAAGGTCCGAAGTGTAAATGGGAGGGTAAAGAAGTGGGGCCAAAACAGCCCCTTGGCACAAGCCCCTTGAAACTCTTCTAGGTCCTAATAAGTCACCCTGAAATCTAGTGTAAACCGTGCGTTCGAAAAAAATAAGATCCGATAATTTTGACTATGCTATAGGGAGACCCATATTGATCAGGATTTTCA
>JAKCPI010015975.1:0-28821 GCA_023213315.1 Euborellia annulipes
GAAAGATAGAAGAGATTGTTGCCATGATAACAAAATATAAATATTTTCCCATAAATTCTAATATATCGGCTGAAACTAAATATATGTCGATACGAAAAATCTGGTGTGACAAGCACAGAACACTCCTTTTTCCGAAGGTAAGAGAAAATTTTGTGCTGTGCAATCATCACACCAGGTTTTTCTCAAAAAGAAGAAAAAAGGGACTTTGTTCACTTTTGCTCTCAACCCCTCATATACCGGTAATAATAGTATAGAAGAAGATTATTTACATACAGTTTCTTTAATTAATTACCCTTGGAACAGTATTCGTATAATTATAATGTCCCCCCCCCCCAATTTTCATCTTTTGTTCCTCCCTTTTAGCGAATATCTAACGATTTATTTAATTACTGAAATTATTTAAATAACAAGAGATAATTCCTTCAATTATTATCTAACTATGAATAATTTGGAGAGTGGTTTGTTTTTTATCAAAACTATTATCTTTAATATCTCTCTCTCTCTCTCTCTCTTTGTTGAGTAGAGGCCTAACTAATGGTTATAATTAACTCCAATTGTCTTCTCTTGTAAGCCTGTGAGACAAAATAAACTTGCTTTATAGGCTTAAATTAAATAAATAAGCTACGAGGAGTTTATAGCAAAATAGGAATATTTCATATCACATAGAAGCCTTCAGGCTCAGGGGGCAGCTTGGGATCCCCTTTTTTTACCCCAGGTGCTTTCGTGCACGATAGTAATTAATAAATTGGAAGCTCAATAGCTCAATTTGTAACTACCATAGATTTATGATGGTCTATAAGTGAGTGAGTTCTTTTCATTAAGGTGCGCGTCTCGAAAAACGGTTAGAACACCGAGTTACTTGAGGCGGCAAGAGATGGCGTTAGTGTTCCCCATTGGAATACACGCAACTTGTTCCATTTCATTCTAGACTTTCCAGCTAATTAATTAAAGGCAAAAAATTAATTATTTTTTAACACAATGATTACTAATTTAATTATCTACAACTTATAGAGCTCCTTTTTAAAAATATCTTTTATTTAATGCGATTAATCAAAAAAAAAAATTATTTTTTCCAAAATCAAAAAGAAAGGACTTCTATAAGTTGTAGATATTTTAAATAGCTTTAATTTAAAAAAAAATTTGAGGTCGATAGCTTCAAAATTGTGGCCGCAATCTCCCAAAATTAGCACCCCGAGACGCGCACCTTAATTCTATAGATAAAATCAGGCATGTAACTCAAATAGCCACCGAGGTAGAGGATTCGATATAGAGGCCCGGCGATTAGATAACAATTGTAGAAGAAAATCTGATGGGGGATGAATAATATAAAAATCTGGTGTGACTGGCGCACAGCACACAACTTTCTCTTACCGCTGGTTGTGTTCTGTACTTATCACACCAGATTTTTTGGGTCGACATTTATTTAGTTTCCGAGAGTACATTACATTCGATTTTCAAGATGTAAAATTTATATGTGAAAATATTTATATTTTTTTACCATGGCAAGCATTTCTCCTATCTTTTCTATGGAGTACAAGAGTAAAATGGCCTACAGAAGATTTCAATGGCAAAATGAGAATATACATTTTAAAGACCATCTAAAAAAAATAATTGATTTATGAATTAAAAAAAAATCGTTGGAGCGAATTTTGTGAAAATCAAAAAAAACTGAAAAAGTGAATCAGTAAAGTGCTAGTACTTTTTGGTCGATTTTGATTAAAAGCCTATTTTCACGCCGTAGGAGGGTGTCTAACTTAAATATAAAATAATTCGAAGAGAAGTTGCTGTTGATGATTATGGAATGGAAAAAGTATAAGTACAGGTGCAGCAAATGAAGGCTTTGGATGCCAAATGCCGAAAAGAGACGTTTCGGACAAAATTTATTCGTCCATCTTCAGTCCTCGTTGGCTAGAAGTTAATTAGGCACAAAGTTGTCATTGTTGTTGGCACATATTTGTGCGCATGTATATTTTTTATAAAAACAGGCGAGTGTCAACGTTTCGTGAGTGTCTATAGATTATCTTATAGACACTCACGAAACATGACTCGCCTGTTTTTATAAAAATATACATGCCACAAATATGCCAAAACACAATGGCCACTTTGTGCCTAACTCAATTTATAAGCTAACGAGGACTGAAGATGGACGAATAAATTTTGTCGAAACGTCTCCCTTTCGGCATTTGGCATCCAAAGCTTCAGCTGCACCTGTGCCTATTCTTTTTCCATTCCTTAAATATAAAATCTCAACCTCCTAGCTCTTTTCGTTCTTGAGATATTTTGTTCACAGACACACACACACAGACAGACCATGTCACGAAAACCATATAGAGGTAAGAGAAAGTAAAAATAAACAAACGTCAGAGAGATTGTTTATTTTTATTAAGAGAAGAAAAAAAAATTGAATATTTTTCGGTGCCTGTGCCAATAAATACTCCTGGGCTCTCATAAAATAATGGGATCTCAAATGAGTTGTCTGCATGTAAGTAGCCTAATTGATCAAAGGGCGGCGCGAGTCTAGAATACGGCT
This sequence comes from Euborellia annulipes, assembly GCA_023213315.1. NCBI lineage: Eukaryota > Metazoa > Arthropoda > Insecta > Dermaptera > Anisolabididae > Euborellia > Euborellia annulipes. The sequence goes on from JAKCPI010015975.1 coordinate 2,531, forward strand.
AGTGAAACCTTTTAGGGCTTCTTTCTTTATCCATTCTCTTTATTAGCCTAAATAAGAACGCAGAAAGACAAGTTGGACTAAATATCTCTAAAAATAACGAAAATATTTAATATGAAGATCACTTTAACCTATAATAAAGGTATTTTAACTTACGTTTTCATCAATTGTATTTATTATCTAAAAACAACTTACAGGGGCCCATAACTTTGCCGAGTTCGGTTCTGTTTAAAAAAAAAAATTAAAACAACTAGGGAATTTTTTTGGCTCCGGTTCGGGTAGCTTCGATCCAAAACTTTTCAGTTCTTAGCGATTGGATATCTAAAGTAGTATCCATGAATGGTTTTAGACCGTGCTAACCGAACCGAAGGCCACAGATCAAACACAATCAAGATTGAAGAGCTCCAGGGCCCTATTTCATAAAGGTTGACAATGCGACAATTGTCAAAAATTGACATAAATTGTCAAGCTTACACTATGATAATTATTTTATTGTCGACTGCTAAAAAGCAGTTCAATTACAACGATTGTCAACACGTTTCATAAAAAAATTGTCAGTTAATACAAATTTGTCACCTTTTTACTTCCTTCTACCCAGTCTTCGAACTGAACGGTTTTGGACCGAAATTAACCGAGCCGAAGCTGAGAAAGTTCCCTAGTTGTTTAATATTTTTTTTTCTTCTAAACAGGCTGAATCTTAACCGATCCGTACCCGGCAAATTCGGGACCCCTGCAAGTTGTTTTAAATTATATTCGAATCCCCAACCGAGAATTCTTTAAGTTCCTTAAGTTGCTTTAATATTTGTTTTAAATATAGGCCTAGTTTTTGTAAAATATATATAGGTTAATGTCACCTTCATATTTCTTCTATATTTTCGTTATTTTTATATAAATCTGAACCAAATTGTCTTTGCCACATCTATTTTTGGCTAATAAAAAGAATGGAGAGAGAAAAAACGAAAAAGTTTTTTTTTTTTTTTTTTTGAGAAAAACATTCACACTTTTTTCTCATTCACACTCACACTCACACACCCATTCATACAGTCTTTCGGCAACTCAGGCCATATAAGACTTTTTACGATATCCGTTATTGATACATATACATATATGGGGGTTCAGTATTTCTATTTAAGCCATTTGGTATCCAATTGGCTTAAATAAAATCATCGGACTGCCTGGGGTCCGAACCCGCGACGTTTGGTATATGAGGTTAGCACGCTAACCTCTACGCCATGCCCGAGGGCAAACGAAAAAGTTACCTATCATAGAAAAGAATAATCGACATCATATTTAATTCAGGCTTATTTTCATTTATTTAATTTATAAATATTTTAATTAAATATTATATTACCAAATAAACAAAGCATTGTTGAAAATTAGATTATTTTTTTTAAATAAGCTTATAAGTAGAGACCGGACAAAAAAGCATAAAAAAATGGAAAAAAGTGCTTAAAAAAGCATAAAAATATTGAATAAAAAGTCGTTAAATAAGCATAAAAGTTGAAAAAAAGCATCTCATAAGCAACTTCTACTCATACCAATGGAGGATACAAGGGGGGGGGGGGGGTAAAGGATGTAATTACCAGCCCCACTTTTGTTTTTGCGGAACCAAAGTTTTCCACCCTGCGGAAAAAATTTTTACAGGGTTATATTTTTTCGCACTGCGGAGCTGATCACACATTTCGGGGGGGGGGGGGACCCTCGGCCCCCCCCCTTATATACGCCCCTTGTGTATGCCTTGTGTATGGGAAAAGTGTGTTTTTTAATAAAAAAAAAAATATTATAAATATTCGTAAAATAAGTTCAAATAAGCATAAAAGGGAAAAAAAGCATAAAAACTCAAAAAAGCAAAAAAAAGCATAAAAAATGCAATCTCACTGCACTTGGTTTTTCCTAATTCGTATAGAAATTAAATATCTAATGGTTGCTTATAAAATTCAGCAATAAGCATTTTGCTTAAAATCCGGTCTCTACTTATAAGATATACTTTAATATTTTTTTCCTTTTAATCAATTCGATGAAATAAATGTGAATATAATCTAGTTTATAGGACAGAGCTTTTAATGCCTGTCAGAATTTTTCTACAATTGTCAAACAAAAAAAAAAATTGTCCCGACAATTCGATCGTTTATTTCAGAAACACCTAAGCGAATAATAATTACGAAAAGGCGGGGGTCCGCCGCAGACGGGCCCGAACCAGCTGGTGGGGGCTCCAAGGGGGTGAAGCTGAATAAATATTGTTCACAGTTTTTAATATGCCTCTATTGATTTCCCCATTTTCCAATTATTAAGTTAAGATTAAAAACGCGATTTTAATAACCTTAATTGAATAATTTTCTGAAATTTTTCAGTTAAACACCTACGATCCGAAAAAAAGTTTCACTTGCATCGTGGTTTCATAAAACCACACAATGATTTTTTTTTTTTTTTTTTTAGATTATAAAAAAAGAAGAAAGCCACCAGACGAGGACTTTTTCCCCTCATTCTACAACTAAGGTTGCCAAGTATCCTCATTTATTCAAAATTTCAAAAAGAGAGGAGCAAAAGGACTCATTTGAAAGCTTGCAAAGGCAAGCCTCACTAAGGAGGAGACTCAATATTCTATTACAATCTAAAAGAGAACAAGAACAAACAAATGTATGTAGCCTATACAGTAACGGGGTATTTAATTGTAAGTTCCCGTAAGAAAGTTGTATTTGTTAATTTTCAGAGACGAAAAACAGAAAGTATTCCACCGCGTCCTTCTACTCCGCATCCACATCATCGTCGGCTCAAGAAAAAAAAAAGTTTATTTACAAAGATACAGGAACAAACAAAAGTAATTATTAATTTTATATTCAAAATAAAAAAATTCGGATAAACAACATAGATGAATACGTCCATATGAATAAATTATTTAATTAAGATCATCTTCTGCCTTCAATTTTAACTGATTAAAATTCATTCGCACGTTTCCACCGATATATTAAAATTCAAGATGTAAAATTTGGGGGCTCGCTGGTGTAGGTCGGGCTAGGGTGTCGGCTTCTACAAAAAATATCCCTGTTCAAACCCTAAGCGTGCGGGATTTTGCATTAAATAAAAATATTTATTGTAGTAAGGAAGAAAGAAAAGAGCGATTGCAGCTAAGTTTATTTCGTTTATTAATCGCTTCAAGCCGACGTTTCGGTCAGATATACGACCATCATCAGGACTACAATCAATAACAGAAAGGAGTTTACAGTCAATAAATAAATTTTGTTTTCTTATATCACATGCGCACAACTTCAAATGTTTAGAAAAATGGACAAATAATCAAAATAAAATCAATGATAAAATTAAGAAACATAAGTTACATACAAGGTATATAAATAAAAATAAAAGTATATAACAACCTGAAGCGTGTCAACATAATTCCTCAAAATGTCGAATGGCACAATTGTGTAAAATATTTTTTGCCATTTTATAAGGACCAACTTGACTAAGGTTGGTCTTATAAAATGGAAAAATATTTTACACAAATGTGCCATTTCGACATTTTGAGGAATTTTGTTGACACGCTTCAGGTTGTTATATACTTTTATTTTTCTTTATATACCTTGTATGTAACTTATGTTTCTTAATTTTATCATTGATTTTATTGTGATTATTTGTCTATTTTTCTAACATTTGAAGTTGTGCGCATGTGATATAAGAAAACAAAATTTATTTTTGGACTGTAAACTCCTTTCTGTTATTGATTGTAGTCCTGATGATGGTCGTATATCTGACCGAAACGTCGGCTTGCAGCGATTAATAAACGAAATAAACTTAGCTGCAATCGCTCTTTTCTTCCCCTCACCTCTAACTCCTCGGCCACGGAGAGGGGATGACCATGTACCTGCTTCAAATATTATTTTAGTAGTATAGAGACCTGCTGGATTAATTATTAACAAATGAAATAATTATAGGGAAAAGAAAAAAAAGAAGCAAAGGATCAATTTCGGTTCAATCAGATGCATCATAGCACGATCTATTTAAAAGGAGACAGTGGACAAAGTTTAGCTGATCATCTACATTTACTCAAATCAAGACTTGAACAAAAACAAAAAAAAAGATGATACAAATGTGAGTTAGGTAATAATACTAATTTATTATTTAATTCTATTTTTTTTTTTTTTTTTTTTAAGTCTTTTCGGCATCTTAGACCTTTAGACGAAAAATTATATATTTAAAATACGATATATTTAGGGGGTCCAGGAATATTTATTTAAACCATTTGGTAATCAAATGATTTAAATGAATATTCTTCGAACTGCCTGGGATTCACACCTGCGTCCGGTGGCTTTAAGGCGGAATAGAACTGAAGGTGTTACGCATGTTTTTCTTGATAAGATGGCGTAGTGTGTCATAAAAAGTATGCCCAAATATCAAGTAATTCAAAAATTTGCCAAGAGATGTCAGAATGGTAGCTAATAATATTTAATGCATTTGGTTGATTTTCATTGATCTTTTAATAATAAATACTTTATAAATGTTATTATATATTATGTATCTTTTATAAAAGCATAAAAATATATAAATATAGAAAAGCTATTAGGGGATTAGGCTGTTAGACTAGCCTGCCATCTATTGCAAGAATGCTGAACTAATTTGACAGTTGGTTTTTAAATAAATCATCTAAGCTTATTTTAAAAATTTCTTAATTAATATGTGATTAATAATAACAATAAATTCATTTTTAAATTTAAAAAAAATTAAAGATTATTGGGACAGATTGTTTTTTTGTATTTGCTTGATAACAAAAAAATTAATTACGATAATTTTTTAATAAGTCATTAAAAAGATTATAGCTCGATGTCCCAATAATCTCTTATGAATTTAATTCATTTAAAAAAAACACGCATTGAAAAATTCCTTATAATAGTCTTTTTTTTTTTTAAGTAGGCTACGTTTAGACGTCGCTTCTGAACCCCCCCCCCCCTTAATGAATGTCAACATTTTTAACCTTTCGGCCAATGGGAGAATTGGATTCTCTGTCTCTTACACTTTTATTTATATTTTTAATGATTTGAAAATTTTTATTTATCTAGATGATTCCGGTGACTTTTGCCATTTATGACGTTGACAAGAAACGATATTTTAAGGAAAGTGACGTTTAATATTTGAATTGATTTTTCTCTGCTACAAGTTTTAAGGATTTTTTTGTACTTGTTTTTTTTTTTTTTTTTTTGTTAAATAAAATTTTAATAATCTCTCTCTAATTTGTTTTTAGAATCTTCTTTCTTTTTCTTTTATTAAAAATTGACTTAGAAATGTAGGTTTGCTCAGGGGCTCACATCTTGTGGGTACGTGGATGGCGACCACGAGCTACCCGAGCTGGGACTGGCAGTCCTATTCTTTGTATGTCAGTCTCTTCTTTTTTAACAGGCGTCAGACCGTGCGACATACCTTCAATTCTTGTGTAAATAATAATAATAAAAAAAAATCCCTAGGGATTACCATTGATACTAACCTGTCTGTCTCTTATTCTAATTTTTTAACACACACACACACATACACACAGACACTCATGCAAATTCCAACCCCTAAAGGAGTTTACTCCTTCCTTTCTCAAGGAAGATTAAATTAAATTAGCTAATTAGAGAGAGAGCGAGAGGAGGTAGGTGTTGGCAGCAGCCCTGGGAGAGAGAGAGAGAGATGAACAGAACCAAGCACAGCCACATCTTATATTTCAAATTCACTTTCTGTTTATTTTATTTTATTTTTTTTTTTTAATCAAAAGAAATAGATGGAGGGATATCTTTCTTAAATTAAATTTTGTTAATCCGACATTTCCTTATTGCGTTATTGTGAATCTGTTTTGTATAGGGTAAGTCCGGGATAGTTTTTTTCAAGGCCCAGTTAAAATAAAATTACATTTATGTAGATTGTAATTATTATTTTTATTGAAACTTTTAATGTTAAACTATTGGGAAATTTAGCATTTCAATACGCTACCTGGTGGCTTAAATTCGAACTAGCGATTGTTGAGAGCTAATTTATGTGGTGCAATCCAAACACATTTTTTGTCTGTACACAAATCTTCTAAATTATTTTTGTAAGTACAAAAAAAAATTATTAATTTTATATTTATTTATTAATTTTTTAGTTAATTTATCATTTAATTATCTTGTATTTATTATTACAATAAAATATTTCAAACACATTTTGGCTAACATCATATCAGATATCATAAATAGCGGTTACAGAATAAAAGTACAGCCCCCAAATGTGCTTGCAGGTACTTCCTAATCCAGCCTTATACGAGCATCCATCCCAATTGTTATTATTATTATAAAATTTGATCATTTATTTCATGAAATTCTTAATTTTTTTTTTTTTTCCCTCGTAAACTTGTTGTTTGTAAACAGAAAGCAAGAATTTGGTCTGTCATTGAAACTGTCATTTTTATTACTCACTTTAAAACATGACCAGGATCAATAATATTGATAATAATAAGATATATTATAAGATTATATGGGACTGAAATCATTCTGTGACTATTATTTTTTTCGACTTTTGGCCAACTTTTTTTCAATCTAGACCACTGTGCATCGGTACATAATAATATTAATATAATATATAATATTTTTTATTTTTTAAATAAACTTTTTGTCTCATAAACACGGTACTCTTCACCCCTTCTCCCAATGGTTTTTCCATACCCCCCCATTAAAAATTAAAAAAAATAATAGAGAGGGGGGAAATGTCCTTGACCTAATACTGCAAAATAAAAAAAGAAGAATTGAAGAAGAGGAAGCAGTGAGAAAGAAGATAGATCAAGAGATGCAAATTAACTGGGGAAAGATCGACAAGTCGTCCTACTGCACTTATTATAAAGACATAAAAAAAGACCTAGGAAGGGAAGATTATCTCTTAAGGAATGACGTCACCAATAAGAACCGGGGAAACCTGGAGCAGAATGAGAATGGGTAATGGATTGACGGCCGGCGAATGTTGGAAGGCGGAACGAAAGTGTAGGGCATGTCTCTTCAAAAGAAGAATCATTCCACATTTTTGAGTGCGGAAGAGTTCTTGACAAACTGGAGGAGGCAACAATAATGGAGCTAGAAGAGAGAAGGAGAAGGTTGAAGAGAAACAGGGGATGACATCAGCATCTGGCTGGCGAAATAAAAGAAGAAATGGATGATTTGGCAGGAGCTGAAGAAAGAAGAAAACTCTGCTTCTGCGTAGAGAGGAGCAAATGGGAGAATTAAAATATTTTCTTTTTTAAATTAAAACAGAACTTTGTAAATAAATTCGTAAATTTAAAATTGTACACTAATACCCAAACCCTTTCTAAGGGAGGGTAGAAGTCAAAATAAATAAATAAAAAAAATAAAAAAAATCACAATTGGCCATCTCTCCCAGAGTGTCTGGGGTCTTTTTTCTTCGAACATATTTTGAGTTTTAGTTCCTTTTTTTTTTCTTTTGTTCACATTTTGAACACATGTTTTCAAATTCAATGCAATTTTCGTGAACCTAAAGTTTGCAAATGATACACTACACTAAAGCTAGTCTTCAATAAGTCCTGTTTCAAATTAATTCTCTCCACAACCCAGACAGTTATCATCTTCTCTCTCCTCTTCATCCGATGTATCGCAATAAACTGGCTGTACTTCATCGTCGGTACGGGCCAAAAAAATCGGTCCCTGCAGGGCTCTAATTGGTAGTAAAAGAATGGCAATCACACCCTAACCGAATGTGGCCATCTCTTCTTCATCTTCATCTTCTCTTTCGGGAGAGATGGCCACACTAGCCACGAGACAATTTATGAGTCCTTGTTATTATTTTGAGGTTATGTTCAAAGCGGTTTGGAGACGATTCAGTACCGAGTTACTCTAGGCGGCAAGAGATGGCGTTAGTTTTTCCCATAGGGATACAAGGGATTTAATTCCATTTCATTTGAAGGTTCCGGCTAATTAATTAAGGGTAAAAAAGTAATTATTTTTTAACATAATGATTACTAATTTAATTATCTATAAGATATAGAGCGTATTTTTCAAAAATATCTCTTATTTAATGCGATTAATCTAAAAAAATAATTTATTTTTTCGAAAATCAAAAAAAAGGGCTTCTATAAGTTGTAGACATTTTAAATAGCTTTAATTTAAAAAAAAATTGAGGTCTATAGCTTCAAAATTGTGGCCGCAATCTCCCAAAATTAGCACCCCGAGACGCGCACCTTAAGTTAGGTTTTGTTATAAAAATCTGATGTGACAGCACACAACTTTCTCTTACATTGAATTGAAAGTTGTGTCTTGTCACACCAGATTTTTTGTGTCAACATATTTTTGCGAAAAACCGTATAGTTTTTGAGATATTTGCGAAAAACTATCATTTCACCTCTTCCCGCCCCCCTCCCGCAATAACTCAACATTAGTAACTTTTTATTACATACTACAGGACAAGGGCGGATACAAGGGGGAGGGGTAAATGGGGTAATTACCCCCCCCTGAGATTTGAAAAAAATACTTTTTGTCGAAAAAAAAATGTATTTTTAATGTAAAATTTTAAAAATTAATACTTAAAAATTCGATTTGTATTTATATTCTAGCAAACAAGTACAGAATGCGCCTTTAAAATACCGAAATTAAGAAAAAAATGTGTGCTGTGCGACCAGTCACTCCAGATTACCCCCCCCCCCCCGAGAAACACCTCTGGATCCGCCACTGCTACAGGAAGCAATTAAAATACACAGACCCTATGGAAATTTTGAATCATTTGACTTTTTTACCTTTTTACTTATGAAATGCAAGTGGACAATTTAACTATGGGAAACTAAATATATCTCGACACAAAAAAAATCTAGTGTGACAAGCACAGTACACAACTTTCTCTTCGATTAGATAAGTAATAGGCTTATATATTATTTTTATTATTATTGATTTACTCTACAACTATATTTTTATTTTTATTATATGTTCGATTTAAATACAATATAATAAAAAAAATAATAATAATAATAATATCATCACGCAAGTAATGTCCATGACTTGAGAATAATATTAATATGTTCACCTTTGAATATTTTATTTTTTAATAGTAATAGACAATTTAATCTCAAAATAGATAGAGTGAGTGGTTTATAAGAGAAAAAGAAAATTGAGAAAAAAGGCGTCAAATTTATTTACCTGTAACAACAATTTTTTTTTCTTTTATTACAATAAAATACACAAGAAATTGAACGTGCACCATTATATAAGTATAACTATTAATAAAATAGCTACCAAAAAGTTTTTCTAAAAAATCAAGTCAGTAATGAATTGCATTATGCTAAATATTTGGAGCTGAATTAGCAGCCATAGTTTAATTAAGTTAATAAACTTCTTTTTTTTTTTTAGATTTAAACTTCTACCCTAGGCTCAAGTTTTTTTTTTTTTTTTTTTTTTTTTTTTTTTTTTTTAATATCCCCCTCTCAGCGATTTAACATATTAATCATTCTAATATTGAATGTCCTCAGGACAATCGGTAGTTTGTAAAATACAGATGGGATTCTAACTACCTATTGTCCTGAGGAAGGATGCGATTTGCGTCCGAAACGTCGGCTATCGAAATTAAAAATTAGATAAAGATTGTTAAATTTTTTCTTATTTCTTTCCGGGCGTAACCTTTTAAAAATCTAATAATAAATTTTATTTTTATGAAGAAAATAACAAAAATGGATCTTTTTTCGGTCAATCTTTATTTAATGAAAACAAAAATGACGTTTTAATTCTAGATTGGAATTATTTTCAGAATATTTTATTTTTATGACAATATTTTGTCTTCCATCCTGACCATCCTGTAGATTGGTCGAAAAAAATGGACTTCAATTGAATTAAAAAGCGAACCCTATCCACGAGAAGCTAATGTATCCTCTCTGAGCATAGGTTCACGGGCACTAACTTTATTATTTATTATTTAAAAAAATATTTCTAGAATCTCATATCTTTCTTTATACTTGTAAAAGAAAAAGAAGTCCATTTTTTCGACCAGTGAGTGTACTTGTGTTTTTTCTTTGCTGACGTTTTTGTTCATAATTTCGTTAATAATTAACAGATTTTTATGAATGAATGATTTTTAGAAAGCCAAAGAACTATAGAATATCGTAAATATATGCTTTTTGCATTCAGGGATATCTAAAATTGTATTAGGGGTGACCAAAGCAAAAAAAATCTTAAAAATTTCGATTTTTCTAAACTTTAAGCCGTTTGCGGCACGTCTAAATGACCTCCGATTGGGATGAAACTTAAAATTTATACGTATTCTAAATACCTGAATATTTTTACCGGGTGCGGCGTTAAAAATAATTTGAACATTCTAAATAAAAGCCGTTTTAGAGCACATTTTCTACTAAAATCTATTTTGCTCTATATCTCTAAAACTGTGCCTGATGGGGCAAAACTGAAATGATATTTGAATTCAGCAAGAAAAATACTTCTAGAATTTCATATCTTTATTCTTGTGAAAGAAAAAAAGTTCATTTTTGACGACTAGTGTCATTATTCTCTCTTTGAATAACAAAAATGACAAAATGACTTTGTTCATCGCCCTCCCCCCACTTATTTATTGCCCCCCTGATATCCCAAATCGCCCACCCGCCCCCAGGTTGGGAACCACTGTTTTAGACTTTATATTAATGTAAACGCTTCACAATCCATCATCAGTTTCATCTAATCATATCAGTATTTTCAAATTCATCAATTTTATCTTATCGTTAAATAATTATGTGAACACGCATAGAAAGGAAAATAAAAGTTCTCATATCACGGATCTGTTTTTACCTCAAAATCATGAAGATAATTTTGTGCTTTGATGTTAATGTTTTGCTTTTTGTCGTTAATAAGAGAATATATTATTTCAATAAAGAAAGTCACACAAGCAATGCTATTTCCAATTATCAAGAGGAAAAATGCTCCCTGTAAATCTTCTAGAATAAACACTCGAGCTTCATCATTTGGGAGAACCCTCTCCGTAAGCAAAATTATCATGAGCTTTCTCCATTCAGTCAAATGATCCAGCCATTGAGCAATTCCACTTTCATAAAATGCAAATAAAATTTCCCTTACAATATTTGGAAATATTAAATCGTATGTATAGCCTTGAAACGTCAGAGGGAAAACTCCAATGATCTCTTCAACGATATGCAAATTCTCTGAATATGTTCGAATTGAAGATATTGTATTTCGAACTTGATCGCATGGTATGATTAAAGAACTATTATAATTAAGATAAACGTCGTTAAGTGAGACATTTGATTCGAGTTCAACATAGGTGACATTGCCTGCTCGATAGACAAAAGCACCTTCCTCTCTTGGTATGAATTCTCCAATCACATTGAATGGCATCGCTTCAAAGAAATTCATTTCGTCTATTGTTAGATACTTAGGATTCCATTGTTTTCCAATTTCTATTAAAAGTGGATCTGATTTATAAATATTGCCCAAAAAAACACTTTTTCCAAAAATATAATCACAAAATTCATTAAATTTACAAAAAATTTGTAATTTCGCATTCCTTAATTCTTCAAGTGTGTTGATATCTGGAGAACGGCCTGGGGATTTAATCAAAGAGAATAAACTCGATTGCAATCCAGAAATGAGTATAATTGAGACAAACATCAAAGTTAAAGTTAGAATCCTTTCAGATAATCTGGTGATCTTATTGGACCAATTGATTGGTTCAGTCCAAATTAAACTGTAAATTTGTCCAAAGCTTTGTATTAATCGAATAATATTTCTCGGATGTGATTTTTCATATGATTCAATTAAAAACCAAGCGATTGTGGTTAGAAGCAAAGCGATTCCGCAATACATCCAGACCTGCCAGTGGAAACTTCTTATAAAGACATCCCAGGGTTTGAGTGGCAGCCCTTTGGGAACCACAACGCACATTGTCATCATAGTGTAGGCATCTTGGAATTTTTTCGCAAACGACGGCTGCCTCCAAAGGCAAAGTTCTAAATCTACAGTGAACTTTTTATAATCTATTTTAGTTGCATTCCATTTATTCACAATATAATCTCTAATTTCTAAATCTTTTCCTTCTAATTTAACTGGAAAATGCAAATCCAAAGATCTCACCGGTGTGTAGAATAATAGTTGACGTTCCAAATTGGGCCGATGAAAATAAAGTGATTCATATGTTTCATTTAATATTTGCGTCGGATTTATTTTCCAAGGTTTATGAATGAATATTTTATATTTCTCTTGACAAATACTTGGATATAAATAAATATAAATCGCTCTAAAGATTTGTGTATCAGGCCGAAAAGTCCAACTTAAATACTCAAAGTTTGGGATAATACAATTTAAATTTGTTCTATCCTTTCTAGAATCGTAAAGAAAAATGATGTTATCAGTTGAGTGGAAATCGTACATAAAAAGTTGGTGAGGTTCAAAGAATAAGACATTTTTCCCAGGCGCTATTTCGCTGATGACCTTAATAGCTTGCTGATATTCCATAATAGAAATTCCGTTCATATTCAAATTGAAAAATCGAGCGAGCGGACGCATAACGAGATCCGTTTCGTTATCATAATAAATATAAAGTTCTCTTTTTGGGTTAAAATGTTTCAAACTCCATTTATATAAAATATCAAATTCTAATTCGTCAACGGTTTGATTTTCAATATCTTGAATTTCCGCACTGCAGAAAATGAACAGGAAAGAGATGAAGAACATCTTTGTAGTTTTTTCCGCCTACAAAATTGAACTAAATAAATTCCGTTTTGTTTGTTTCTATTTTATTTTAATTATATTTAATCGATATTCCAAATTCTTTTATTATTTGTCTATTTTATATTGCATTATTTATTCATTTGCTTTAATAGTCTAATTAAATATTCAAAAGAGCAGCTAAATTGAATTGTGTTTTTTTTAATAGACTTATTACATGCAAGTTTTCTGTTTGAGTAAATTGAAATTTTGTTATCCTTTTTATCAGCTTTGGGCGAATTGTCTACGATTAGACAATACAGGGTGTCCGAAAAAGAACTCCCTAGTTTTAAGAAACTGTTATTTAATGTAAAATATACATATTCCATTGACTAATACATTAAATGAAAAATTAAAGTTTTTTTACCTCTAGTAGGGGAAGGACGGGCATAACGGCCAGTGCGGCCAGATGGGTTTTTAAGGCTTTAACAGTGCTGAAATTCTTGGATTAACTCGCGAAGCTTACTCTCATATCCTCGTTAGTTGTTTTGAGTCATTAGAAGAGGAAAGAACCACGACGTGACATGCTACTGCATTTTCCGGGTGTTTCATAGGTTGTGATCTAAGAGAAGTCCTTCGTTTATGTAATTATGATAAATTTATGTAATGACTGAGATGTTTGGAACATAGTTATTTTAAGAGTGTTAAATTTGTGTAAAAATTCTATATTTTCAAATGGTTCGTCGTTGTTTGTTATAACTGATAAGAAGCTTTTATTAATGGCGAAATTGCGGGCACAATGGCCAGTACGTGGCTATTATGTATATCCAGTGCCAAGGATGTGACTTGTGGGCCCATGAATTGTGTGCTGGTATCGGCGAAGAGGACAATGGGTATTTGTGCGAAAACTGCTCTTGAACTTTGTTAAAAATGTATTTTTCCCCACATTTCTTTTTCAGTAGGCTAGCAGACCTACATATTTTTGACGAAAAGCAGCTCTTGTATTCAAAATATGTAAAATTCTGTTTTGTTAATTCAAATATGGTAATATTTTGTAAAAATAAATTTTTTTGTAAACTGAAAGTTTGGTTTTATCAATTTCTTTATCACTCCTTGCTTATATGGCCATTATACCCTACCCCTGAGGCATAATGGCCACTCGGGTACTTTTTGAAGAAACGATTATTTCAGTACATTCCTTTCACACAAGTTAGTCCAAATATATTCTTACATTAACTCCGATAATTAATGTATATATTCTATGATTCAAAAGTTTCTACAACGATTGCAAGTCAACGCAAAAAATCAGAAAAGCTTAGCCTGGCCGTTATGCCCATCCTTCCCCTACATCTCGATATGCGATCCATTTGTGGACCAATCTCCCTCCAATATTAGTTAACATATCAGGTGTGACCGATGCTACTGCCGCTAAGATTCCCTGACGAAGATGGTCAATGTCACGTATCTTCTCAGCATACACAGAGTTCTTGACATAACCCCACAGGAAAAAATCCAATGGTGTTATGTCTGGGCTTCTTGGAGTCCATGCGATTGGGCCACCTCTACCCATCCATCTTGCTGGGAAACGGGCATCTAAGGCTGACCGCCCATTTGCTGTGGGGTTATGTCAAGAACTCTGTGTATGCAGAGAAGATACGTGACATTGACCATCTTCGTCAGAGAATCTTAGCGGCAGTAGCATCGGTCACCTGATATGTTAACCGGAGGAGATTGGTCCACAAATGGATCGCATATCGAGATGTACTAGTGGTAAAAAAAACTCTATTTTTTCATTTAATGTATTAGTCACTGGAATATGTATATTTTACATTAAATAACAGTTTCTTAAAACTAGGGTGTACTTTTTCGGACACCCTGTATATGTAGACAAATGGACGATACTTTGTATAAAGGAACCATGCGCCATTATGATCGAAATTGAGATTAGACCGCCATCTTGTAGGAAAAAAGAACATATTTTTTTTATTTAAATCGCGAACATTTTTACTCTGTTCTCTTTTTTGTATAAAACAAGAAAAAAAGGTCATTGGGTTTGTTTACAATTGTGCAAATGAAATGCCCTTTATCTAGGATTTAGGCTAATGGCGCTTGGTACCTTCATGCATAACATAGTCCAAATAAAGTCAAAATGAGAATATACATTTTCATGTAGACAATCAAGATTTAAAACTTTGGCGGGACTAATTTTTATTGTGTCGACATGAATATCTCTTCATTTTTATTGAAATCGGAATCGGATGTATTAATATTTGAATCGAACTAGCTGACTTTCATTATCACTAATAAATAAGATAATTGTATTTTCTTTCCACCTGTCACTAACACTCTTTTCCCCTGGGGGGGGGGGGGGGGGGGGGGTGTTACCTCTACCCCTCATCGCGGGGGGGTTCGCCCCGCGGGCTGATGTGTTTTTTTTTTCCACTTGATTGTAAACATGTTTAAAAAAAGACCGCCTCTCTATTAATAAATTTTTTTATTAAGGATGGTAAAAAAGTCTTATGTGGTCTGGGTTGTGGGAAGGGATGGTATGAATGGGGGGGGGTGGGGGGGGGGGGGGGGAGAGGGGGAAAGTTTAAAAAAAAAAAACACTTATTTTGCAAATGGTCCTTAAAAAGAATAAAAAATCTGGTGTGACTGGTCTCACAGCATATAACTTTCTCTTACCTTCGGTAATCGAAAGTTGTATTCTGTGCTTGTCGCTCCAGATTTTTTTATGTCGACATATATTTAGTTTCCACCGGTATTTTTTTTTTTTTTTTTTTTTTAACTTTCACACTTTTTTTCTCATTCACACAGTCCTTTCGGCAACTTAGGCCATATAAGACTTGACGATAACCGTTATATATGATTATTATCTATTGGGGGTCCAGGCATTGGTATCCAAATGGCTTAAATAAAATCATCGGACTGCCTGGGCTCCGAACCCGCGACGTTTGGTATTCGAGGTTAGCACGCTAACCTCACCAAGACCCGAGGGCCACCGATATTTTAGAATGCAAGATGTAAAGGGTTTTTTTTTTTTTTAATACACACACTTTTTTCTCATTCACACTCACATTCACACACACATTCACACAGTCTTTTCGGCAACTTAGGCCATTTAAGACTTTTACGATAACCGTTATTTGTATAATATAGGCCTCTATATATTGGGGTCCAGGCATTCTTATTTAAGCCATTTGATATCCAAATGGCTAAAAAATCTCCTAGTTCCGACCCTGAATACAAGAGTAAAGTGTGCTTCAAACAATTTTGAGGGCAAAATGAGAATATACATTTTAAAAAGCATCTAAAAATAATTGATTTTTGGATTTTAATCAAAATCGTTAGAGCTCGCTCAGGTGCTCACCTCTTGTGGGTACGTGGATGGCGACCACGAGCTGCCCGAGCTGGGACAGGCATTCTGTTTTTTGTATGTCTGTCTCTTCCTTCCTCTTTTCAACAGGCGTCAGACCGTGCGACAGGCCGGCGTTCGCAAAAACGTCTGATATATGGGATTCGAGGGAAAAAATGAGGTCGGCCGACCCCGCATCGCGGGAATAAGGCGAGGATTGAAGAAGAATCAAAATCGTTAGAGCGAATTTTGAGAAAATCGAAAAAAAAAGTGAAAATGCGCATCAGTAAAGTACTAGTACTCTATGGCCGATTTTGATTAAAAGCTTATTTTCACGCTCCTGGGGAGGGGGGGTGTCTAACTTAAACTAGCTCAATTCCTTCATGCTTAAAATTGAACACACCCCCACCTACGACAGACCATGTCGCGAAAACCACTTTTGGATTCAGGGAGCCTCAAAACGTGTATATCCATCGAAATCTCGACATCGAATTTTTTGACATGAATCCAATAAAAAAAAAAAAAATGACAAAAAGTTTTTTACACAATTGCAGAATTCGACTTTTTGACGAGTTTTGTTGGCACACTTCAGCTGTATTTCTGAACGAAACGCGATTCGTTCCTAATAAGCGGCTCGAAGTGCCTAATAAACTAAATAAATCTAGCTGCAATTGCTCTTTTCTTTTAAGATAATGTCAAACAAAAATGTTTGGGAAAATAGTAAAATATCAAGTACCGTAAATAAATAAGTAGTATTGTTAGTAGATCGCCGTAAGGACGATCAATCATATTATAAGGACGTCGGCCAAAAAAATGAATACTTTTGCGTATTATCCGTTTATTTGTAGATATTTCGATTCCAATGGTATAGAATCATCCTCAGTACAATCAACAGATGTTTTGCAAATCGTTAACTCTTCCCATCCAAGATGACAAAACAGCTGCGCATTCCATGAATGCAATTTTCATAATCCTAGATAGATAGATACCCATAGATTATGAAAATTGCATTCATGGAATGCGCAGCTGTTTTGTCATCTTGGATGGGAAGAGTTAACGATTTGCAAAACATCTGTTGATTGTACTGAGGATGATTCTATACCATTGGAATCGAAATATCTACAAATAAACGGATAATACGCAAAAGTATTCATTTTTTTGGCCGACGTCCTTATAATATAATTAAATAAGTAGTAGTTTGTGTCTCGGCTAGTAAAAAGGTCGCCGACAAGATGTCGAGGTGTGGTTGGATCACCCCTGTATCGGAAGCTCCTTTTCAGGGCGGACTAGGGGAGATTTTTAGGGGGGCAAAATTTTATTTGCCGCCCCCTCCTTAAAATTTTTCTGCGAAAAATTTTTTTTTTCGCGGAACCAAATTTTCCCGTCCGAAAAAATATTTTACCTTTTTTTAGAGACGCAAAATTTGCCGCCCCCTGATATCTGCCGCCCGGGGCACGTGCACCCACTGCCCCCCCCTAGATCCGGCCCTGCTCCTTTTAGGTGCAGGGTTTTTAAAATAAATAACTTTATCGTCTAAAGCTATTAATGAATTTTAACTTTATATTAATTTTTTTTTTTTTTTTTGTCATTAATCAGACCACTCCAATTCATTATTCTTTGATATATTTTTCTCAAAGATTTAAGTTCTCTAAGGTAAAAAGCCCTTTTGTGTAGACTGATTTCTATATAAATTCTTTTCTTGGTGGCTGTTTAAACTTTTTTTTCTTAATCCTTTTATTGTCTGTTTTACTAAAAGAGTATTTTTCATTAAGTTTTCTTGCTTAATCTTTTCATTAAGATTGTTTTTATTGACTTTTGTTTTAAATAAATAAGAGGAAAGAGAGAGGAAAAAAAAATTAATAAATGAGAATTAAGTTATAACGGAGATAGATAGCGTTTATAAGCCCCATTATATTGAATACAATCAATGAACAGGTCAAGTAATATATAAAGTGACGAAAAAAGTTTTATCTGCCACCAAAGCCTTAAGGCTCAAACAGACAGAACGCGAAATTCGCGTCGCTTGGCGTTTTTTCAACGCCGCGAAAGGGCGCGAAATGTTGTATAAGGCAAGACTGTATCATCCCCGTCACACAGGAGGCGAACTTAGGCTGGTTGCACACACACCGATTTTGGACGGCCGATTTTATGCCGGTCGTCCAAATTCCAATAGTGAACCACATGTGGGAATGGGACGTTGCACACACGCCGTCCGGTGATCGTCGCCGGTAAAATACCGGTCAGCAGCCGGCCACTGCCACTGTATCGCCGGCAGTGCCGGGAATTAGTGGCGTACATGACTAAATACCCGCTTGCACACACACCGATTTTTCACCGACCATTCCAGTCTCGACTGCTCAGTGAAATTGTAGTTACCACGTTTTTAACTTGTTATTAGTTTTGATAGTGCGTGTTAATTGCAATGGCTGATTTAGCGGGTTCGGACCCAGGCAGTCCGATGATTTTATTTAAGCCATTTGGATACCAGAAGGCTTAAATAGAAATGCCTGACCCCATATATTTATATTAATTACAACGGTTATAGTCTAAAGTCTTAAATGGCCTGAGTTGCCGAAAATACTGTGTGAGTGTGAGTGTGAGTGTGAATGGG
This sequence comes from Euborellia annulipes, assembly GCA_023213315.1. NCBI lineage: Eukaryota > Metazoa > Arthropoda > Insecta > Dermaptera > Anisolabididae > Euborellia > Euborellia annulipes. The sequence goes on from JAKCPI010015975.1 coordinate 21,132, forward strand.
AAAAAAGTGTGATGTTTAAAAAAAAAAAAAAAAAAAACCTCGTGTCACCTCGTGGCAACTGATTGTTTGACCGGTAAAAATCCGGTGAGTCTGCAAGCACCTGCTACCGATAAAATATCGGCCGATTTTATACCGGCCGTCCAAAATCGGTGTGTGTGTAACCAGCCTTACGCGGCGTAAACGCTCTCTTTCGCGCGACACCTTTTTCGAGTTGTACAAATTTACAACTCCTTCGCGCGAGACAGGCGAAATAATCAAGATGAATAATGAAATAAAAAAACTTATAGAGTTAAAAACACTTGTTTTTTCGCCTCTAACTAAATAAAAGTAAATAATATTAAAGTTATATTATAATCTATATTTAATAAGACTGTAATAAATGTTTTTTGTTGGCAGCCAATCTATGATTAGTAAAAGTCCGAATCGAGGTAATTGAATCTTATCTTATTCTAATTTACAAGCCTCGAAAAATATTTAATCAAAGTTATCATTACTAAAATAAGATTTAAATAAAATCTAATTTTGCAATGATATTCTATTTCTTTCGTAATATAATACTTTATTTGTAAAATATTTATAAATTCATTAAATAAAGGTTGTTGAAACATATACACAATACCGGATCGTACGCCCAGATTACGCTTCCTGTGTGGCTTAGCAAAAACTGCCTTACGCCGCGAAATACGCGCGTAGCCTGAGCGTCGCGAATTTCGCGTTCTGTCTGTTTGAGCCTTTAATCAAAAAATTTTTCGGGTTCACAAATTCATTTGTTCATATTTACATGTTTTTTAATGACACCTGGATGATTTTGTTTTGATTTTTTATCAAAATTAACAAATATTTTCTATTTCTTCTGTGATTATTTCAAAAACTATTCAGTTATCGGAAAAATGTCAAAGAATAAAAACTTTTTAAAATTGAGTATTTTATCATAATATAACAAAGAAATTGAAAATTTCAAAATTTTTGAAAAAACTTTTTAAGTAAAGTACTACTTCCAAGTGACGTATTTACTCCAAAAGTTGATAGAAATCTACAATTTTAGTGTGAGGAGCATATACCAAATTTCATCGATCTAGCTGCTTTGGTTTTTAAGCAATCGTGTTCACACACACACATACAGACATAATGCCCAAAATTGTATTTTTATACTCAGGGAGGTCTAAAAAGTGGAGAAACATCAAAATCTCGAAGTCGAATTTTTTTTGCGATTCTCTAAACGAGAAAGTAAAAAATTTATTTGTGGTCCGCCAAAGGCAGTACCCCCAGCTAGTTTTATACAATTTCCGAAATAATACCAATTATATTCTTGGGGGCATTTTTTTTAGAAATAATTCTGACACCAATTTCTAATTATAATTTTGGCCAATTATCTAGAAAGGGCGAGAGAGAGAGAGGGAGAGAGAGCATAAAGAGCCCTCAATTAATAGCCGACCCCAGAGAAGTTTCAAAGTGGTACTCTCATCTCGTCTTTAAAGGAGACCTCGTTGCTAATTAAATTTATAATTAGAAATGGATCTAAGAATAATTTGACTTACCTTTTAAGGAAAAGAATTAAAATCGGGAAATCCCCCTCACCCTTCACCTTCCCTGAGTTTTTAAAAAATATACAATAAAACGATCCAGAAAATACAAAAGAAATTTTGTAACTTTATCAAGTCCTCGGGCTTGGTGTAGTTCAGTGGTTCCCAACCTTTTTTTGACCCATCGCCCCTTTCTGGAGGTTGACTAACACCTATCGCCCCCCCCCCTTTACATTTTCATTGTATGCCTAATTTTAATTTGAAGTAAAGTGTAAATAATAAAGCAGTTTTATTATTTTAAACAATTTTATTACCGTAGGTCTATATACAGGGCCGCAGACAGACTTGACGGGCCCCTGGGCTACTTAATAATACGGCCCCCACTCCAAAAAAAAACTTAAAGTTTTCTTTTTTTAGTATGTAAAAGGCTATTGTGACCTTCATGCCAACACTTTTTTTACACAGTTTTTGACACAACTTTTTAAATAGTTATAGGTATATACATAGCTTACAATATTTATTTAAATAAAGTTATATAAATTTTTTTCAAAATGTCCTAAACAAAGAGTTAGAAAGTTTTAATTTATCGAGGCCAGATCTGGACAGAGAATTTTCGGTGGAATCTGGGGGTATGGAAAATTTTTTGAAAATTACCCACTGAAATCAACGTTTTTAGCTATCCTGAGTCGTGAAAAAGATCAAACTTGATTTGAGCTTAAAGGGCCCGGACCCCCTGAGGAAAAAAAAATTCAAGAAAATGATTTTTTTTAATTGAAATTTAAGATTTGAGCTAAAAGTGACGTTTCAATTCTAGATTGGAATTATCTTCAGACTATTTTATTTTTATAGTAATATTTTGTCCTCTTCTATTCTGACCTTTCTGTAAATAGGAGATTTTTCTCTTTGATTTTTATATTTTTAAATTTTAGTAAACTAATAATTTTTCTCCCTTCGAATACTCATCGCCCCCCAATCGCCCCCCGCTTATTTATCGCCCCCCTGAATACCCAAATCGCCCCCCTTGGGGGCGATCGCCCCAGGTTGGGAACCACTGGTGTAGTTGGTAGCGTGCCTGCCTTATATACCAAGGGTCGAGTGTTGGGATCCCAGGCAGTCAGATGATTTTATTTAAGCCATTTGGATACCAAATGGAGATCCTGAGTTGACGGGCACGTTCTGTCCACCAACAAAAAAACATACTCATAAAATATTAAATAGGTTATATCTATTAATATTTTTACAACAATACATAATTATGATAATAAAATAATAATTATTATAGACAAAAAAAATAGGATTTGCCCTCCCCTTATTAACAGCAATAATACCATTTGGATACCAAATGGCTTAAATAAGAATGCCTGGACCCCAAATAAATATGTATTATATAAATACGTGTATCTTTTAAAGCAGTGTTTCCCAACCTTTTGAAGTCCACGGCACCCCAAAGATGCATTGGGAATAATATTACACACTAGCGGCACCCTTCCTTTTTTTTTCCCTATCAAATCGAAATTTTTTTCCACCCTGGGGCAAATTTTTTTTCCCTTGCGTGAAAATCATTTGACCTGTTTTTTGGCAAAGCTTAGTTTTTTCCGATCTACGGAAAATTTTGCCGCTTCTATTTTAATCATTTGACCTTTTTTTTTAGCAAAACTTTATTTTTTCGCCTCTTTATTTTATTTTTTTTTTATCTAAATATCTCGCGGCACCCCTTAGGCATTCTCGCGGCACCCTTGGGTGCCGGGGCACACTGGTTGGGAACCACTGGTTTAAAGTCTTAAATGGCCTAAGTTGCCGAAAAAGACTGTGTGTATGTGAGCGTGAATGAGAAAATAGTCTCGAGTTCAAAGTTTCGTCTTCTGTTCTGGGAGTGACAATTACATCTGATCTCTCCTGGAGCACCCACATCTCTTCTGTGGTTAAATCTACCGCAAGGAAATTAGGTTTCCTATTCAAAACGAACCGTTACTTTTCCTCCCAACAACTCCTAACACTCTATAAAGCCCAAATTCGGCCGTGTCTTGAATATGGTCTCTCCTCCTTGGCGTCCAGCCTTACAGAGGCGTGCAATTAGACTGATAGGAGATTCTACCCTTACCGCATCCCTACAGTCACTAGATCATAGAAGAAACGTGTCTGTACTCTCTCTCTCTTCTACATGGTCAATGCTCTGCCGAATAAAAATCAATTATCCCACCCAAAGCAACATATACACGGAACACAAGGGAGGCATCGTCCCAGCATCCCTATGCTGTTCAGATCACGACTTACAGAACTAGTCAATTCCATTCTTCCCTTGTCCCCATGACAGAACAAGCTCCCTGCGTCTATCTTCCCTAAAACGTACAATCTTCAGACTTTCTCAACAGGCATCTTCTCAGTTCCCGCAGTTGAGTTCCCCTTTTATGCTTTTCCTGTATTTATTTATTTGTATATTTATGAAAAAAAAAATTAGCTCTGAAGATTGTTCTTGCCCTGCTCGAAAAGTCATCTGAGAAAGACTAATAAAATAAATGAAATTATTACTAGCTGCTTCATCTCATTATTTAAATCTTCCAAAGGCAGTAAGTAATTAAGACGTTTGTCCCGAGCCGTGGACCAAATTTCATAACAATCCGTTGAACAGGTGATCTATTCCTCGACTGAGGGCCAGGAGGTGAACCAACTCTGAAAAAATTAATTTAAAAAAAATAAAAATTACAATTTGTTAGTTGTGTGAGCATGTGCAAAAAAAAAAAAAAATAAATAAATAAATAAAAAAAATATTTTTCCACCATCCCACGGACATGCTAATTTATATAATCTTTTTTTAATTTACAAAAAATTAGGAAGGGAGAAGAACAAAATAATAAAAAAAAAAAAAAACTTCCACTTTTGTTTTCCATTATATCAACATACGTGTGTTAAGTAGAAATGGAGTCGTTTATAATTATCAAAAGTATCCTCTTTCTTTTATCAATGCAAAAAAAAAATAATAATAATAATTTAGAAAAGTGAGATAAGAGAGAATAAAAAAAAAAAACTGATGATTAAGGTTGTTCGGACATTAAAGCACTTTATTAGATTAAAAGCTAATTTTTTAATATGTTATTAATCACTATCACATACGTATAAAATAAAATTTTGAAGCAGATCTGACCCAGGGGTATCGTGTAATTAATTTAAAAAAATTGAAATTTAACATGTAGTCTATGGGGAATAACGACGAAACGCACACATATCGAATTATATAGCCACCTCTGCATCAGATACAAAAACAAAAAAACTTACATTTTATTAATTCACTCCCGTAAAATACGTTAAAAATAAAATCAAAAGTTTTTGCAGAAATCTTTTAATGATATTTAAACAAGAAAGTATAACAATTCTCCAAAATGACAGTCGCCAATATTTAAAAATGAGACTCAGACCAGTCCAGCAACGTCGCATAAAATAATACTCATTTCTCGCTGTCAGTTATATTTTTTTCCATTTCACGATATTTTTTCTCGCAAATCGTCCATTGTGTTTAAACTGATTTGCCTTAAACATTGTAATATATTAAATAAAATAAAATTTAAGGCGTTTAAGATTTAAAATAGATAGTTGATGAATGCAATGTTGCCAGATCTATATTACGTGAAATACTGCTCAAGTCAAAAGTCATTCATTTATTATTTTTGGTAATTAAATTATTAACTTAATCCAATTATAAACTCTGATAGGTCACGACTAAATTATAATAAGGAATTTTGGCATTCAAATTTTTAATTTTATTTAAAAAAAAAATTTAGATTCTATTATGACTTACGGGGTACTATCCGAACAACCTTAAATTTTATTTTTAATATCAAATTTCAAAAAATTAATACTTAAAAATTTGATTTGTATTTATATTCTGGTAAACAAGAACCGAATGCAACTTTAAATTTCCGAAAGTAAGAAAAAATTGTGTGCTGTGCGAACACTTACACCAGATTACTCCCTCCCCCCTACCCCGAAAATCTTCTCTGGATCCGCTCTTAACCAATTTTATATTTTAAAGTAGAATAAACTTTTACTTTACCTGTTTCATTAAGTTTATAATCAAATTGATACACGCTCAAATTATAATTTTAATATTCAATTATTTTACGAGCTTAATATTTATTTACTGTACTATAAATAATTTGTTAGTAGATTAGTTAAATTAGTAAATACCTCTGTTTTTTTAATTCTCTTTATAATTAATAATTTTCAAAATTGTACGCTTGGTTTATATTGAAATTAATAATATTGAAAACTAATTTTGCTTTGAAATATTGTTTCATTAAATTGCATTTAATAATTTATTTAAATTTTATAATAGGGGGGCTCACTGGCGTAGTGGGCTAGGGTGCCGGCTTCTACAAAGAAGATCCGCGCTCAAACAAGGGCGGATCTAGAGGAGTTTCTCGGGGGGGGTAATCTGGTGTTACTGGTCGCACAGCACACAAATTTTTCTTAAATTCGGTAATGTAAAAGCTCATTCTGTACCTATTAGCCAGAATAATACAAATCAAATTTTTAAGTATTATTTTTTAAAATTTTACTTAAAAATAAATTTTTTTCGAAAAAAAAATAATTTTTTCAAATCTTCAAATTGGTAGACACCTTTGTTTTATTTAAGCCATTTGGATACCAGATGGCTTAAATAGAAATGCCTGACCCCACAATGGATATATTCTCTACAACGGTTATCGTCAAAGTCTTATATGGCCTAAGTTGCCGAAAAGACTGTATGAATGTGTGTGTGAGTGTGTGAGTGCGAATGAGAAAAAAGTGTGAATGTTTTTTTTTTTTTTTTTTACCTTTGTTTTGATATTCTAAAGACTGGGAAAAAAGTCATATAATCTCATGTCTGCGTCACAAGATATTCGAAGTCAAAAGACACGAAAATCGTTTTTTGTGATTATCTCATTTTTTATGGGAGATGCGTCATTTAAGGTTATTATGAAACTTGTAGACAATAAAATTACCTACAATTTCATTTGAAGCATTTTTTTGTATCTTGAACCGTTCTCGAGATAGAGTGCGGAGAGTGCAAGCGCGCACCCGTATACAGGTGTATATAGAGTAAAGGCGGAGCCAAGAATATATTTTATTATTTAAAGCTAATAATTCCATTGTATTATTAGGCTATTATTTATAAATTTCTTTAATAAATTTATTTATAAGCCTAATTTATTTATTTATAACAAGTAGTTCAGTATTTTACGGAGCAAAGTATATAGTTTGGTATACTAAGTAATAATATTCTATTAAAATATGATTTTAATTATGATAATAACTTGGCTCCGCGTTTACCCCCTAAATACACCTGTGTACGGATGCGCGCTTGCACTCTCCGCGCTCTATCTCGAGGAACGTTTGAAGACACGTAAAAATGCTTGAAATGAAAATTGTAGGTAATTTTATAATCTACAAATTTCATAATAACCTTTAAATGTCGTATCTTCCATAGAAAACGAGATAATAAAAAAAAAAAAACGATTTTCGTGTCACTTTGACTCTCGAATATGCAGGGTGGTCCCGAACTCATGGTACAAACTTTAATGGTAGGTACAGGACATCGTAACAATGATTTATTGTATAGGAATGTATAGTCGCAAGTGACGCGGTTGAGGCGTAAACGGGGGAAATAAAAGGAAAGAGAAATAGAGTGATCGGTGGGTATCATTGCCGGTAGAGGGCAGGAGATGTCTAGCCCCCGTTGAACATGATGCATCGCACTTGGAAAGCGTCATTCACAATTGTGCTGCCGTAGACGATGGGTGACTTTACGTATGCAGAAAAAGCAGACATGCATTACATGTTGCAGCCGTGCAAAGGGTAACGGCAGAGCTGCGTTACGAATGTATCGTATGTATGTATGAAAAATTCTATGATCCGGCATTCGTCTGATCAGGATACTCCGCGCGATACATTCGTAACGCAGCTCTGCCGTTACCCTTGCACGGCCGTACCTCTACCCGGCAATGATACCAACCGATCACTCCATTTCTCTTTCCTTTTATTTCCCCTGTTTACGCCTCACCACGTCACTTGCTACTATACATTCCTATACAATAAATCATTGTTACGATGTCCTGTACCTACGTTAAGAAGTTTGTACCATCAGTTCGGGACCACCCTGTATTTGTGATGCAGACACGAGATTATATGAG
>JAKCPI010015976.1:0-16451 GCA_023213315.1 Euborellia annulipes
TATCATAGAAAAAAGATAATCGACATGATATTTAATTCAGGCTTATTTTCATTTATTTAATTTGTAAATATTTTAATTAAATATTATATTACCAAATAAACAAAGCATTGTTGCAAATTAGATTATTTTTTTAAATAAGCTTATAAGATATACTTTAATTCTTTTTTTCCTTTTAATCAATTCGATGAAATAAATGTAAATATAATCTAGTTTATAGGACAGAGCTTTTAATGCCTGTCAGAATTTTTCTACAATTGTCAAACAAAAAAAAATTGTCCCGACAATTCGATCGTTTATTTCAGAAACACCTAAGCGAATAATAATTACGAAAAGGCGGGGGTCTGCCGCAGACGGGCCCGAACCAGCTGGTGAGGGCTTCAAGGGGGCGAAGCTGAATAAATATTGTTCACAGTTTTTAATATGCCTCTATTGATTTCCCATTTTCATTCATCATTTTCCAATTATTAAGATTAAAATTGCGATTTTAATAACCTTAATTGAATAATTTTCTGAAATTTTTCAGTTAAACACCTACGATCCGAAAAAAACTTGCATCGTGGTTTCATAAAACCACACAATGATTTTTTTTTTTTAGATTATAAAAAAAGAAGAAAGCCACCAGACGAGGACTTTTTCCCCTCATTCTACAACTAAGGTTGCCAAGTATCCTCATTTATTCAAAATTTCAAAAAGAGAGGAGCAAAAGGACTCATTTGAAAGCTTGCAAAGGCAAGCCTCACTAAGGAGGAGACTCAATATTCTATTACAATCTAAAAGAGAGCAAGAACAAACAAATGTATGTAGCCTTCATTAACAACGGGTATTTAATTGTAAGTTCCCGTAAGAAAGTTGTATTTGTTAATTTTCAGAGAAGAAAAACAGAAAGTATTCCACCGCGTCCTTCTACTCCGCATCCACATCATCGTCGGCTCAAGAAAAAAAAAGTTTATTTACAAAGATACAGGAACAAACAAAAGTAATTATTAATTTTATATTCAAAATTAAACAAAAAAAAAAAATTCGGATAAACAACATAGATGAATACGTCCGTCCATATGCATAAATTATTTAATTAAGATCATCTTCTGCCTTCAATTTCAACTGATTAAAATTCATTCGCACGTTTCCACCGATATATTAAAATTCAAGATGTAAAATTTGGGAGCTCGCTGGTGTAGCGGTTCGGGCTATGGTGTCAGCTTCTACAAAAAAGATCCCTGTTCAAACCCTAAAGGAGTTTACAGTCAATAAATAAATTTTTTTCTTATATCACATGCGCACAACTTCAAATGATAGCAAAATAGACAAATAATCAAAATAAAATCAATGACAAAATTAAGAAACATAAGTTACATACAAGGTATATAAATAAAAATAAAAGTATATACTGTAACAACCTGAAGCGTGTCAAAATTCCTCAAAATGTCGAGTGGCACAATTGTGTAAAATATATTTTGCCATTCGACATTTTGAGGAATTTTGTTGACACACTTCAGGTTGTTATATACTTTTATTTTTATTTATATACCTTGTATGTAACTTATGTTTCTTAATTTTGTCATTGATTTTATTTTTTTATTATTTTTTTTTTTTTTAAACATTCACACTTTTTTCTCATTCACACTCACACTCACACACACATTCACACAGTCTTTTCGGCAACTCAGGCCATTTAAGACTTTGACGATAACCGTTGTAGAGAATATATCTATTGTGGGGTCAGGCATTTCTATTTAAGTCATCTGGTATCCAAATGGCTTAAATAAAATCATCGGACTGCCTGGGTCCGAACCCACGACTTTTGGTATAGGAGGTTGGCACGCTACCTACTATGCCACACCCGGGGGCTGATTTTATTTTGATTATTTGTCTATTTTGCTATCATTTGAAGTTGTGCGCATGTGATATAAGAAAAGAAAATTTATTTCTGGACTGTAAACTCCTTTCTGTTATTGATTGTAGCCCTGATGATGGTCGTATATCTGACCGAAACGTCGGCTTGAAGCGATTAATAAACGAAATAAACTTAGCTGCAATCGCTCTTTTCTTCCCCTCACCTCTAACTCCTCGGCCACGGAGAGGGGATGACCATGTACCTGCTTCAAATATTATTTTAGTAGTATAGAGACCTGCTGGATTAATTATTAACAAATGAAATAATTATAGGGAAGAGAAAAAAAAGAAGCAAAGGATCAATTTCGGTTCAATCAGATGCATCATAGCACGATCTATTTAAAAGGAGACAGTGGACAAAGTTTAGCTGATCATCTACATTTACTCAAATCAAGACTTGAACAAAAACAAAAACAAAAAGATGATACAAATGTGAGTTAGGTAATAATATTAATTTATTATTTAATTCTGTTTTTTTTTTTTTCAAGTCTTTTCGGTATCTTATTTAGGCCAGATAAACCTTTAGACGATAATCAATATTTAAAATACGATATATTTAGGGGTCCAGGAATATTTATTTAAACCATTTGGTAATCAAATGATTTAAATGAATATTCTTCGAACTGCCTGGGATTCACACCTGCGTCCGGTGGCTTTAAGGCGGAATAGGACCGAAGGTGTTACCCAAGTTTTTCCCGATAAGTTGGCGTAGTGTGTCTTAAAAAGTATGCCCAAAAAAATCAAGTAATTCAAAAATTTGCCAATAGATGTCAGAATGGTAGCTAATAATATTTAATGCATTTGGTTGATTTTCATTGATCTTTTAACAATAAATACTTTATAAATGTTATTATATATTATGTATCTTTTAATAATAATATAAAAGACAATGTCTGTCTGTCTGTCTGTCTGTTTGTAACGCATAGACTCCGAAACTACTGGACCGATTTTCATGGAGTTTTTTTTAATGGGTAGGGAATTTTCCGGGGGTGGTTTTAGGCTATCATTATATCGAATTAGGGGTAGGGAATCCCCCCTTTTTTGGGGGTTATATCAATTACCCTATAGCAAAGCATTGGAAAACAGGATCTAACTCGCTTTACGAAAAATATATTTATGAATAAAAAATTTAAAATGAAAAATAAAAACTCTTCCTCCCCCTAACAATTCGACATTTGAAAGATTTTTCCGCTCTGCGCCCCCCCCCCCCAAATTATTATTTTTTTTTATTTTTCATTCGATTTTAATAAAAGTTAAAATGTTGCTTTCTTAGGGTGTAAATAATTGAAAAATGGTATTTTAGACCCCCCTGCCCCCCCTGAAATTTATTTTTCATTCGATTTTAATAAAATTTAAAATTTTGCTTTCTTAGGGTGTAAATAAGGAATAAATTTGTTATATTCAGAAAAAAGATTCTTTGATCCAGAATTGCCTTGACAACCCCTAAACTCTTTCTTTAATCTTACCCCCCCCCGGGGGGCAGATTTAAGATCTTAAGAAATTTATTAGATCCCCCCTCTAAGATTTCTTAAGTTAATCTGAGTTTTTATAAATAAGGTTGAATAGCTAAAAGATGCTTCCGTTTAGAGGCGATAGACAACAAACCCGCCGACAGTATAAACCCTATAAAAATTATCAGATTAACCATTGCTTTTATAGTTGATTTAAGATCTTAAGAAATTTATAATTTGACAGTTGAATTTTAAATAAATCATCTAAGCTTATTTCAAAAATTCTTAATTAATATGTGATTAATAATAACAATAAATTCATTTTTAAATTTAAAAAAAATTAAAGATTATTGGATTGATTGTTTTTTTTGTATTTGCTTGTTAACAAAAAAATTAATTTCGATAATTTTTTAATAAGTCATTAAAAAAATTATAGCTCGATGTCCCAATAATCTCTTATGAATTTAATTCATTTAAAAAAAAACAGCATTGAAAAATTCCTTATAGTCTTTTTTTTTTTTAAGTAGGCTACGTTTAGACGTCGCTTCTGAACCCCCCCCCCCCCCCCTTAATGAATGTCAACATTTTTAACCTTTCGGCCAATGGGAGAATTGGATTCTCTGTGTTTTACACTTTTATTTATATTTTTAATGATTTGAAAATTTTTATTTATCTAGATGATTCCGGTGACTTTTGCCATTTATGACGTTGACAAGAAACGATATTTTAAGGAAAGTGACGTTTAATATTTGAATTGATTTTTCTCTGCTTCAAGTTTTAAGGATTTTTTTGTACTTGTTTTTTTTTTTTTTTTTTTTTTTTTTGTTAAATAAAATTTTAATAATCTCTCTCTAATTTGTTTTTAGAATCTTCTTTCTTTTTCTTTTATTAAAAATTGACTTAGAAATTTAGGTTTGCTCAGGGGCTCACATCTTGTGGGTACGTGGATGGTGACCACGACCTACCCGAGCTGAGACTGGCAGTCCTATTCTTTGCATGTCAGTCTCTTCTTTTTAACAGGCATCAGACCGTGCGACATACCTTCAATTCTTGTGTAAATAATAATAATAAAAAAAAATCCCTAGGGATTACCATTGATACTAACCTGTCTGTCTCTTATTCTAATTTTTTAACACACACACACATACACACAGACACTCATGCAAATTCCAATCCCTAAAGGAGTTTACTCCTTCCTTTCTCAAGGAAGATTAAATTAAATTAGCTAATTAGAGAGAGAGAGAGGAGGTAGGTGTTGGCAGCAGCCCTGGGAGAGAGAGAGAGATGAACAGAACCAAGCACAGCCACATCTTATATTTCAAATTCACTTTCTGTTTATTTTATTTTTATTTTTTTTTTTAATCAAAAGAAATAGATGGTGGGATATCTTTCTTAAATTAAATTTTGTTAATCCAACATTTCCTTATTGCGTTATTGTGAATCTGTTTTGTATAGGGTAAGTCCGGGGTAGTTTTTTCAAGGCCCAGTTAAAATAAAATTACATTTATGTAGATTGTAATTATTATTTTTATTGAAACTTTAAATGTTAAAGGTTATTTAAGGTGCGCGTCTCGGGGTGCTAATTTTGGGAGATTGCAGCCACAATTTTGAAGCTATCGACCTCAATTTTTTTTTTTTTTTTAATTAAAGCTATTTAAATTATCTACAACTTATAGAAGCCCTTTTTTTTGAGTTTCGAAAAAATAGATTATTTTTTTAGATTAATCGCATTAAATAAAAGATATTTTTAAAAAATCCGCTCTATATCTTATAGATAATTAAATTAGTAATCATTGTGTTAAAAAATAATTAATTTTTTACCCTTAATTAATTAGCTGGAATCTTTCAAATGAAATGGAATAAATCCCTTGTATTCCTATGGGAAAAACTAACGCCATCTCTTGCCGCCTAGAGTAACTCGGTACTGAATCGTCTTCTAACGGCTTCTCGAGACGCGCATCTGATAATTTCTTATAGGATTAAACTTAAAAATATCAAAATTTAAAAATCACAATATTCCATCATCTCTCCCTTGGAGCAGTAAATAACACTAGTCGACAAGGTTTTTTTCACAAGATATCTTATTAGTGAACCTAGTGCATTTTTTCATTCTGAATTCAGATATGTAGTTAGAATTTTTCCATCAGGCACAGTTTTAGAGATATAGAGCAAAATAGATTTTAATAAAAAATGTGCTCTAAAACGGCTTTTATTTAAAATGTTCAAATTATTTTTAACGTGACACCCCGTTAAATTATGCAGATAGTTAGAATACATATAAATTTTAAGTTTCATCCCAATCGGAGGTCATTTAGACCTGCCGCAAACGGCTTAAAGTTTAGGAAAATCGAAATTTTTAAGATTTTTTTTGCTTTGGTCACCCCTAATACAATTTTAGATATCCCTAAATGCAAAAAACATATATTTACGATATTCTATAGTTCTTTGGCTTTCTAAAAATCATTAATTCATAAAAATCTGCTTATTATTACCGAAATTATGAACAAAAACGTCAGCAAAGAAAAAACACAAGTACACTCACTGGCCGAAAAAAAATAGACTTCAATTGAATTAAAAAGCGAACCCTATCCACGAGAAGCTAATGTATCCTCTCTGAGCATCGGGTCACGGGCACTAACTTTATTATATATTTAACCTCCGATTGGGATGAAACTTAAAATTTATATATATTATAAATAAATATCTGCATATTTTTACGGGGTGTAGCGTTAAAAATAATTTGAACATTCTAAATAAAAGCCGTTTTAGAGCCCATTTTCTACTAAAATCTATTTTGCTCTATATCTCTAAAACTGTGCCTGTTGGGGCAAAACTGAAATGATATTTGAATTCAGCTTGAAAAATACTTCTTGAATTTCATATCTTTATTCTTGTGAAAGAAAAAAAGTTCATTTTTGTCGACTAGTGTAATTTAACATTATTAAGGTAAAGGCACCAGTAATGGACCATGCACCAGTAATGGACCTTTTGGCAGAGATTTTGATAAAATAAGGATTAGGTATTTTTTGCAGCGTTGATTTTATATGTATATTCAAGTTACGTTATCTGGCTTCTTGTTCTTGCAGTTTGCGCATGCTCGCTTCATCACTTTATCATTTTATCGCATTTTATGTCCAGCGTTTTGCAAGACATACTATACATTGCTCTTTCCTAGTCATTTTGGTTAAGGATCGCTGGCTGTCTATATTAAAATATTAACCACCCACAAAATATTTAAAGGAAAGATTATATATATATTTATTCTTAGAATAATAAACTAGGATAATAGTCGATATTTTACTATATAACCTTATCTTGAACAGTAGGGAGGCGGTGGTCCATTACTGGTATGTTAATCTTACAGATTATCTAGAAATGGACCGGGGCGGTCCATTTCTGAATTAATTAGAATTTTTTATTTTTGTTTTATAATGCTAATTATGATGTTCTGGCAGCCAGTAAATTATGTAGACCTAATAGTTATAGTGCTAACTAACCGTATTTCAGTAGTAGACCCCATGGTCCACTATTAGTTTATGATATGGTCCACTAAAAAAATGCAAAAATGAAATGGCCAAAATGAAAAAAATTAACTAAAAATAAAAGGCAAGATGATCAATATAACATGTCCAAAAATCTAGGGGTTAAATATCTGAAAGATGGCTTAAAATTTATAGAGGACAAAATAGGCACAGATAAAATAAACTCATTTGTGCCAACATGCAGTCCGTGGTCCGGAGATCCTCATGACTAGAGACCGGACAAAAAAGCATTCAAAAATGGAAAAAAAAGTGCTTAAAAAAGCATAAAAATCTTGAATAATAAGTTGTTAAATAAGCATAAAAGTTGAAAAAAGCATCTAATAAGCAATTTTTACTCATACCAATGGCGTATACAAATTTTTCTTTAAAGAAAAATTGCAAAAATTTTGTTTTTGCGGAACCAAATTTTTTCACCCTGATGAAAAAATTTTTTTCCAGGGCTATATTTTTTCACACTGCGGGATTTTTTGGAAATTTTTTTTTTTGGGGGGGCACCCCCCTCCCTTATATAAGTCCCTGGTGTATGTGTGTGTGAATGGGAAAAAATTTTTTTAATAAAAAAAAAAAAAAAAAAAATTATAAATATTCGTAAAATAAGTTCAAATAAGCACGAAAGGGAAAAAAAGCATGAAAACTCAAAAAAAGCAAAAAAAGCATAAAAAATGTAATCTCAATGCACTTAGTTTTTCCTAATTCGTATAGAAATTAAATATCTAATGGTTGCTTATTAAATTGAGCAATAAGCATTTTGCTTAAAATCCGGTCTCTACTGATGACTTATCTTTATATTTATTTTGGAAGAAAACTAAAATAGAACTAGATTCATCCACCAAGTCAGCACTGAAGAGAGAGAAACTGATGTACTCTTGGAAGAGCCGATATTAGAGGAAAGGCCTTCATGTAATGAGTTCACTGTTTCTGAGTCATTGATGCAAACTATTGAAGCATCAGAAAGAATACTTTCGGTAATTTCAGTAATGCTTCCCCAGGAATATTTAAAAAAGAATTTGAAGAAAAAGCAAGATCTTGAACAGTTGAAGATAGAAAAAGCTCCTGAAAGGAAACTAAAGAATGAAGAAAATTCAAGCGAAAAAGAGCTCTTGAAAAAAGTACATTTAAACAGATAATATATTTTATATACCTCTATATTTTTATCTAGAACATCTTCTAAACTTATTTATAAAGAGAGAGAGTGAGTTTGTTTGTATGTAGGGGCTAAGCTCAGAATTTACTATTTTTTTCCAAAGCTTTGGGGGGGGGGGGCACATGCCTCCTACCCCCCCCCCCCCCCTCTGTCAAATGACGTCCCTGACTTTATTATCCCGTTTTATTCCATTTATCCTCATAGTCATTTAATCTAACAAGTTAAATGGCTAAATTAAAATTAATTGATGAGGGTCCACTACTGGCGCTGAACATGGTCTATTATTAGGTTTTAGACGGTCCACTACTAGCTCCAACGAATTAAGATGGTTTTATATTTATTTATTTAAAATGGAAAACTTTATAAAAGTGTATCTTATATATTCTTAATAAAGAAATATCAGTGAATAATTTAAGCCCTCCACCAGCAGTTTCTTTATTAAAATAAAAATTCTGTGCTGAAAATTAATAAAAAATTTTCTTAAATGGTCCACTACTGGTGCCTTTACCTTAAGCCTAAATAAAAAATTTAAAAAAAAATCTGGTGTGACTGGCGCACAGCACACAACTTTCTCTTACCTTCGGTAATCGAAAGTTGTGTTCTGTGCTTGCCACACCAGATTTTTTGTGTCGACATGTATTTAGTTCCCGACAGTATGGAACATGAATTCAGATGTAAAATTTATATAAGTATGGGAAAATATTTATATTTTGTTACCATGGCAACCATTTCTCCTATCTTTTCTATGAAGCACAAGAGTAAAGTGTGCTTCAGAAGATTTCAATCGCAAAATGAGAATATACATTTGAAAGAGCATCTAAAAAATAATTGATTTTTGAATTTTACTCAAAATCATTGAAGAGAATTTTGAGAAAATCGAAACAAGTGAAAAAGTACATCAGTAAAGTGCTAGTACTGTTGGGCCAATTTTGTCAGAAGCTTGGTGTCACGTCCCAGAGGGGTAGCCTAACTTAAATATAGAATTTCAACATTCTAGCTCTTTTCGTTCTGGAGATATTTTCTTCACGGACACACAGATAGACAGACAGACCATGTTGCGAAAACCACTTTTTTGGATACAGGGGCCCGGCCCTCAAACCGTGTATATCCATAGTCGAAAAAAAATCTTGACTAGCCATCGAAATCTCGACATCGAATTTTTGACATGAATCTAATACATTGAATTTTAAAAAAAATCGTTGGAGCAAATTTTGAGAAAATCGAAAAAAACTGAAAAAGTACATCAGTAAAGTACTAGTAGTCTTTGGCCGATTTCGATTAAAAGCTTATTTTTCCGGTCCCTGGGGGTGTTTAACTTAATTATAAAATTTCAACCTCCTAGCTCAATTCCTTCATGCTTAAAATTGAACACACACCCACCCACCCACACACACACACACACACACACACACACACACACACACACACACACACAGACAGACCATGTCGCGAAAACCACTTTTTTGGATTCAGGGGACCTCAAAACGTGAAGATCCATCAAAATCTCGACATCGAATTTTTGACATGAATCCAATACTTTCTATATATATATTACATATATACATAGGTAAGAGAAAGTAAAAAAAGGATTGAAAATTCAATTACAAAAGCGTTATCCAATTGTTTTATTCACAAAAATTAATATTGTCAAGGAATTTGTATTTAAACATATTTATTTTAAGGCTTCTAATTTGATTTCAGAAATAAAAGGAAAGAAAAGAGAGGACAAATAAATTTATAAGAGCATAAAGGCAAAGAATAAATAAAAAAAAAAATTAATTACTTTTTGCATCACCCCTACCCTTCTAATATAAAATCGAATAGAAAGGGAGAGATCTTTTCCATTATAATAACGTCCACTAAAACAACTTGCCTTTCATCTATCTTCATACACTTCTCTTGTTCTCTCTTGAATCTTGAATCTCTTGTTCAAAATTTAAGTTTTTATCTTGAGATTGAATTAATACCTTTATATGAATGTGTTAACGATTTTGAATTAATATTTTCTCACATCATTGGTTCATTTGTTAACACCTCATTAAGGTACGCGTCTCGAAAAGCCGTTAGAAGACGATTCAGTAGCTAGTTACTCTAGGCGTCAAGAGATGGCGTTAGTTTTTCCCATAGGGTTACAAGGGATTTATTCCATTTCATTTGAAAGTTTCCAGCTAATTAATTAAGGGTAGAAAATTAATTATTCTTTAACACAATGTTTACTAATTTAATTATCTATAAGTTATAGAGCGAATTTTTATTTTCTCTTACCTATGTATATATGTTAATATATAGAGAGAGAAAGTATTGGATTCATGCCAAAAATTCGATGTCGAGATTTTGATGGATCTTCACGTTTTGAGGTCCCCTGAATCCAAAAAAGTGGTTTTTGCGACATGGTCTGTCTGTCTGTGTCTGTGTGTGTGTTCAATTTAAAGCATGAAGGAATTGAGCTATGAGAATGAAATTTTATATTTAAGTTCAACACCCCCCGGGACCGAGAAAATAAGCTTTTAATCAAAATCGGCTAAAAAGTACTAGTACTTTACTGATGTACTTTTTCAGTTTTTTTCGATTTTCTCAAAATTCGCTCTAACGATTTTGATTAAAATTCAAAAATCAATTATTTTTTAGATGCTCTTTCAAATGTATATTCTCGTTTTGCCCTCAAAATTGTTTGAAGCACACTTTACTCTTGTGCTTCATAGGAAAGATAGGAGAAATGGTTGCCATGGTAACAAAATATAAATATTTTCCCATGTTTATAAATTTGACATCTTAAATTCTAATATATTGGCGGAAACTAAATATATGTCGACACAAAAAAAATCTAGTGTGACAAGCACAGTACACAACTTTTTCTTCGATTAGATAAGTAATAGCTTATATATTATTTTTATTATTATTGATTTACTCTACAACTATATTTTTATTTTTATTATATGTTCGATTTAAATACAATATAATAAAAAAAAAAAAAAATAATAATAATAATAATAATATCATCACGCAAGTAATGTCCATGACTTGAGAATAATATTAATATGTTCACCTTTGAATATTTTATTTTTTAATAGTAATAGACAATTTAATCTCAAAATAGATAGAGTGGTTTATAAGAGAAAAAGAAAATTGAGAAAAAAGGCGTCAAATTTATTTACCTGTAACAACAATTTTTTTTTCTTTTATTACAATAAAATACACAAGAAATTGAACGTGCACCATTATATAAGTATAACTATTAATAAAATAGCTACCAAAAAGTTTTTATAAAAAATCAAGTCAGTAATGAATTGCATTATGCTAAATATTTGGAGCTGAATTAGCAGCCATAGTTTAATTAAGTTAATAAACTTCTTCTTTTTTTTAGATTTAAACTTCTACCCTAGGCTCAAGTTTTTTTTTTTTTTTTTTTTTTTTTTAATATCCCCCTCGCAGCGATTTAACATATTAATCATTCTAATATTGAATGTCCTCAGGACAATCGGTAGTTGGTAAAATACAGATGGGATACTAACTACCTATTGTCCTGAGGAAGGATGCGATTTGCGTCCGAAACGTCGGCTATCAAAATTAGAAATTAGATAAAGATTGATTAAATTTTTGTCTTATTTCTTTTCGGTCGTAACCTTTTAAAAATCTAATATTAAAACTAGTAGACAAGGTTTTCTTCACAAGAAATCTGATTAGTGAACTTAGTGCATTTTTTCATTCTGAATTCAGATATGTAGTTAGAATTTTTCCATCAGGCACAGTTTTAGAGATATAGAGAAAAATATATTTTAATAGAAAATGTACTCTAAAACGGCTTTTATTTAGAATGTTCAAATTATTTTTAACGCGAAACCCGGTAAAAATATTCAGGTATTTAGAATACATATAAATTTTAAGTTTCAGCCCAATCAGAGGTCATTTAGACGTGCCGCAAACGGCTTAAAGTTTAGAAAAATCGAAATTTTCAAGATTTTTTTTGCTTTGGTCACCCCTAATACAATTTAGATATCCCTGAATGCAAAAAAACATATATTTACGATATTCTGTAGTTCTTTGACTTTCTAAAAATTATTCATTCGTAAAAATCTGTTAATTATTACCGAAATTATGAACAAAAACATCATCAAAGAAAAAACACAAGTACACTCACTGGTCGAAAAAAATGGACTTCAATTGAATTAAAAAAGCGAACCCTATCCACGAGAAGCTAATGTATCCTCTCTGAGCATCGGGTCACGGGCACTAACTTTATTAAATATTATTTAAGAAAAAAGATTTCTAAAATCTCATATCTTTCTTTATACTTGTAAAAGAAAAAGAAGTCCATTTTTTCGACCAGTGAGTGTACTTGTGTTTTTTCTTTGCTGACGTTTTTGTTCATAATTTCGTTAATAATTAACAGATTTTTTACGGATAAATGATTTTTAGAAAGCCAAAGAACTATAGAATATCGTAAATATACGCTTTTTGTATTCAGGGATATCTAAAATTGTATTAGGGGTGACGAAAGCAAAAAAAATCTTGAAAATTTCGATTTTTCTAAACTTTAAGCCGTTTGCGCCACGTCTAAATGACCTCCGATTGGGATGAAACTTAAAATTTATATGTATTCTAAATACCTGTATATTTTTACAGGGTGCGGCGTTAAAAATAATTTGAACATTCTAAATAAAAGCCGTTTTAGAGTACATTTTCTATTAAAATCTATTTTGCTCTATATCTCTAAAACTGTGCCTGATGGGCAAAACTGAAATGATATTTGAATTCAGCATGAAAAATACTTCTAGAATTTCATATCTTTATCACAATCCATCGTCAATTTCATCTAATCATATCAGTATTTTCAAATTCATCAATTTTATCTTATCGTTAAATAATTATGTGAACACGCATAGAAAGGAAAATAAAAGTTCTCATATCACGGATCTGTTTTTACCTCAAAATCATGAAGATAATTTTGTGCTTTGATGTTAATGTTTTGCTTTTTGTCGTTAATAAGAGAATATATTATTTCAATAAAGAAAGTCACACAAGCAATGCTATTTCCAATTATCAAGAGGAAAAATGCTCCCTGTAAATCTTCTAGAATAAACACTCGAGCTTCATCATTTGGGAGAACCCTCTCCGTAAGCAAAATTATCATGAGCTTTCTCCATTCAGTCAAATGATCCAGCCATTGAGCAATTCCACTTTCATAAAATGCAAATAAAATTTCCCTTACAATATTTGGAAATATCAAATCGTATGTATAGCCTTGAAACGTCAGAGGGAAAACTCCAATGATCTCTTCAACGATATGCAAATTCTCTGAATATGTTCGAATTGAAGATATTGTATTTCGAACTTGATCGCATGGAATGATTAAAGAACTATTATAATTAAGATAAACGTCGTTAAGTGAGACATTTGATTCGAGTTCAACATAGGTGACATTGCCTGCTCGATAGACAAAAGCACCTTCCTCTCTTGGTATGAATTCTCCTATCACATTGAATGGCATCGCTTCAAAGAAATTCATTTCGTCTATTGTTAGATATTTAGGATTCCATTGTTTTCCAATTTCTATTAAAAGTGGATCCGATTTATAAATATTGCCCAAAAAAACACTTTTTCCAAAAATATAATCACAAAATTCATTAAATTTACAAAAAATTTGTAATTTCGCATTCCTTAATTCTTCAAGTGTGTTGATATCTGGAGAACGGCCTGGGGATTTAATCAAAGAGAATAAACTCGATTGCAATCCAGAAATGAGTATAATTGAGACAAACATCAAAGTTAAAGTTAGAATCCTTTCAGATAATCTGGTGATCTTATTGGACCAATTGATTGGTTCAGTCCAAATTAAACTGTAAATTTGTCCAAAGCTTTGTATTAATCGAATAATATTTCTTGGATGTGATTTTTCATATGATTCAATTAAAAACCAAGCGATTGTGGTTAGAAGCAAAGCGATTCCGCAATACATCCAGACCTGCCAGTGGAAACTTCTTATAAAGACATCCCAGGGTTTGAGTGGCAGCCCTTTGGGAACCACAACGCACATTGTCATCATAGTGTAGGCATCTTGGAATTTTTTCGCAAACGACGGCTGCCTCCAAAGGCAAAGTTCTAAATCTACAGTGAACTTTTTATAATCTATTTTAGTTGCATTCCATTTATTCACAATATAATCTCTAATTTCTAAATCTTTTCCCTCTAATTTCACTGGAAAATGCAAATCCAAAGATCTCACCGGTGTGTAGAATAATAGTTGACGTTCCAAATTGGGCCGATGAAAATAAAGAGATTCATATGTTTCATTTAATATTTGCGTCGGATTTATTTTCCAAGGTTTATGAATGAATATTTTATATTTCTCTTGACAAATACTTGGATATAAATAAATATAAATCGCTCTAAAGATTTGTGTATCAGGCCGAAAAGTCCAACTTAAATACTCAAAGTTTGGTATAATACAATTTAAATTTGTTCTATCCTTTCTAGAATCGTAAAGAAAAATGATGTTATCAGTTGAGTGGAAATCGTACATAAAAAGTTGGTGAGGTTCAATAAATAAAACATTTTTCCCAGGCGCTATTTCGCTGATGTCCTTAATAGCTTGCTGATATTCCATAATAGAAATTCCGTTCATATTCAAATTGAAAAATCGAGCTAGCGGACGCATAACGAGATCCGTTTCGTTATCATAATAAATATAAAGTTCTCTTTTTGGATTAAAATGTTTCAAACTCCATTTATATAAAATATCAAATTCTAATTCGTCAACGGTTTGATTTTCAATATTTTGAATTTCCGCACTGCAGAAAATGAACAGGAAAGAGATGAAGAACATCTTTGTAGTTTTTTCCGCCTACAAAATTGAACTAAATAAATTCCGTTCCGTTTCTTTTCTATTTTATTTTAATTATATTTAATCGATATTCCAAATTCTTTTATTATTTGTCTATTTTATATTGCATTATTTATTCATTTGCTTTAATAGTCTAATTAAATATTCAAAAGAGCAGCTAAATTGAATTGTGTTTTTTTTTTAATAGACTTATTACATGCAAGTTTTCTGTTTGAGTAAATTGAAATTTTGTTATCCTTTTTATCAGCTTTGGGCGAATTGTCTACGAGTAGACAATACAGGGTGTCCGAAAAAGAACTCCCTAGTTTTAAGAAACTGTAAAATATACATATTCCAGTGACTAATACATTAAATGAAAAAATAAAGTTTTTTTACCACTAGTACACCTCGATATGCGATCCATTTGTGGACCAATCTCCCTCCAATATTAGTTAACATATCAGGTGTGACCGATGCTACTGCCGCTAAGATTCTCTGACGAAGATGGTCAATGTCACGTATCTTCTCTGCATGCACAGAGTTCTTGACATAACCCCACAGGAAAAAATCCAATGGTGTTATGTCTGGGCTTCTTGGAGGCCATGCGATTGGGCCACCTCTACCCATCCATGTTGCTGGGAAACGGGCATCCAAATGGCTCCTAGTTCCGCCCATTTGATTTTTTCCTGTGGGGTTATGTCACATATTGACGTGACATTGACCATCTTCGTCAGAGAATCTTAGCGGCAGTAGCATCGGTCACACCTGATATGTTAACTAATACCTGGAGGGAGATTGGTCCACAAATGGATCGCATATCGAGGTGTACTAGTGGTAAAAAAACTTTATTTTTTCATTTAATGTATTAGTCACTGGAATATGTATATTTTAAAATAACAGTTTCTTAAAACTAGGGAGTTCTTTTTCGGACACCCTATATATGTAGATAAATGGACGATACTTTGTATAAAGGAATCATGCGCCATTATGATCGAAATTGAGATTAGACCGCCATCTTGTAAGAAAAAAGAACCTATTTTATATATTGGGGTCCAGGCATTCTTATTTAAGCCATTTGGTATCCAAATGGCTCCTAGTTCCGACCCTGAATACAAGAGTAAAGTGTGCTTCAAACAATTTTGAGGGCAAAATGAGAATATGCATTTTAAAAAGCATCTAAAAATAATTGATTTTGAATTTTAATCGAAATCGTTAGAGCTCGCTCAGGAGCCCACTTCTTGTGGGTACGTGGATGGCGACCACGAGCCGCCCGAGGCATTCCTTCTGTTTTTTTGTATGTCTGCCTCTTCCTTCCTCTTTTCAACAGGCGTCAGACCGTGCGACAGGCCGGCGTTCGCAAAAACGTCTGATATATGGGATTCGAGGGAAAAAATGAGGTCGGCCGACCCCGCATCGCGGGAATAAGGCGAGGATTGAAGAAGAATCAAAATCGTTAGAGCGAATTTTGAGAAAATCGAAAAAAAAAGTGAAAATGCGCATCAGTAAAGTACTAGTACTCTTTGGCCGATTTTGATTAAAAGCTTATTTTCACGCTCCTGGGGAGGGGGGGGGGTGTCTAACTTAAACTAGCTCAATTCCTT
>JAKCPI010015977.1:0-10111 GCA_023213315.1 Euborellia annulipes
CTTCTCTGTCAATTATAACATTATGCAGACTTAACAAATCTTCAGCGTTCAGCTCCATCCACACCAATATTCACGTTTTCTATTAATATCTTGAAGCAAATATCAATTTATAGCAATTAAAAACAGTTTAAACTTTTAGACACCTGCTTTGTCTTTGCTATTCCACCCAGCTCCAACGTACACACTATTAGCGAGGCTGTCAGACGCTCTGCTCTTATCGCTTATCGCAGGTTCAACATAATCAGACCCTTATTCTATGATAATCATTTTTTTAAATATTTACTCTATTTTTTTTTTTTTTTTTTTTCTTTCAATTATGGTCTCATCCGCCACAGCTTCTTAAATCCGGGCGAAACGATTATGGCAGAAAAGTACTGTAAGAAAATCGACGAAATGCATCAAAAATTGCCACGCTAGTGGAAAAAAAAAGGAGCCAGTTCTTCTCCACGAATTTAGTACGGTAAATAAATAAAAAAAAAAAAAATTATTTTAATTATTCTTTGATATCAAATGAAATGTAAATATTTATTATCATGGATATTTTTCTTAAAATCGAATTTTCGCAAACCTAAAAGAATCAAAAAAAGACCAAAATAATAATAAAAATACAAATCAATAGATATAAGAGATGGAAACTAATTTAATTTGATGGCCGATGACGGATTCGTAGATGAAGTTCTTATCAGTCGATATGTCACTTTACCATCAACGCAATCACCATCAACTGAGGTAATTAATTTTAGATTAATATCAAATGAAAAGAGGAGGAGAGCGGGGGTGGGCATTGGCTTAAGAAAAAAAAAATATCTTCAAAAATGCAGCAAGTTTCGTTAAAATGTTGTATTTTGAAGATCCTATGGACACAAATCCTACGATTTATTATGTAAAATGATTAATAAATTTGGATGTTCCAAGAATTAGCAGGCCACATGCTACTTAAAAAATGCTGACAATAGATGGATAATTATCGGCTGGAGCAGCCAATTAATAGATTCTGTATGCAGGTTCCTTCCTTAAATGACGTCACTACACTGGAGAAGATTACAATAATAAACTAGTGCAAAAAAAAGAAAAAAAATTGATTACAAAACACATTTTTGCTCTCGCTGTATATTCAACGATTTATCTCTTTGTGTTTTTTGAATAATTTGGATGAAAATGGGAATTTCAAATTGAATGTGTTGCCTATCAATTTAAGAGTTTCTCTTTTTAACAATTTGAAAATTGATTTTTGTTTTTTGTTTTTTTTTTTTGTTTCAGAGAAAACCGCCAGATATTAAACAAAGGAATTTAATTGCCGGTGGAGTTGCCGGAGTGTTATCACGAACAATAACGGCACCTTTGGATAGGTTTCGTATGCTTTGTCAAGTAAAATATTTTAAAAGATTAAAAAAAAAAAAAAAAACACCAAAATTATGAGTAGATAGAATATATTTTTGATTTTTTGTCTTCTTTATTAATTCCCACCATACAAATTTTTATTTATTATCGCTAAAGAAAACGCAGCCTTTATATTTTATGTTTCAATCTCGTGATCACAGTGATAAAATATTCACTATAAACTTTTTTTAATCAAAAGTCTCGAGTGCGCTAGAATTGGAGGATCCAATGGCGTGGTGTGAATAGAAAAGCACATGTGCACATTTGAGTAATAGTGCACCATTACTCAGGATAGGTTCGAAATCTTGGGGACTATAGTTGAGGTGACCAGACAAAGAATACAGAAAGAAATTTTACTAAAAAATAATTTATATAAGTCTATAATACATACTTAACAATTACGTGGAACGAAATTCATTTTTTTCTGAGCTGTAGATTTTTTTGATTAACTAGCCGCGTCGCCCCCCTGGACCCCCCTCCAGCTGGCTCGGGCCCGCCTGCGGCGGACCCTCGCCTTTTCTTAATTATGAGAACCGGTGGAGCCCGCCTTGGCATCTAGACAGGGGGGCTTCGCCCCCTGGACCCCAATCTGGCTCGGGCCCGCCTGCGGCGGACCCTCGCCTTTTCTTCTTAATTATGAAAAAAAAAAAATTATTATTACTACTATTCCAAACCAGTGCCTGCTTGAGGATTTGTTTACATTCATGGAATACACAAATGAAAAGAATACTTAAATATTTCTCTATACATTTATTTCCTATGGGAGAAATCGTAACTTTAAAAATTAATAACTCAAAAAGTTATGGGAATTTCGGGATGAAAATAATTTTCCTGTAATCCCGAGAAGGTCCTCTTTATGCATAAAAAATTTCATTTCAAAATTCCAACTGGAGGTTGCCTAAATAGAGCGTGACAGACAGACAGACGGACATTAGTGAATTATATATATAGATTCTGAATTTTTGTTTCCATTTCCAACAATGTAGCCACGTCGGAACAATTTGCGTCTCGCATGTTTGATTTCACTGTTAATATTGCAGCTAAAGTTTTCGTGATTTCTCACAACTGCAGTAATCATTACTAATTTAAAATACCCTCTCCACGGCCAGTGGCGCAATTTGGGGGAAGGGGCAGAGGGAGTCATTTGCCTCCCCCCCCCTTCAAAGGGCTCTGATTTTTATAAAATTTTATAGGAAGGTGAAGAAAATAGACTTTATTCGGCCCAAAATTATCTATTTCCCATGTCAACGTTTCGGGGACTATGCGTCACACATCCTCAGGACCTTAAAATACAATATAACAAATTTAGACAAACTTAAAAAACAAGATATAAAAGAAAGGGAGGAAAAGCACACTTAGCTACAAAGGTCGTAAAAAAATCTTTCGTGCCTCCTGCACTCGCGCCCTATGCCAGCTCTCAGTGGAACTCGACCACGAGTTTGATTTTGATAACGCGGATATAGTTTGTCACGGAGAGAAAATCTAAAAATTCTCGAGATGTGTGCTACATCATCTCGAATAAGGATAAGTTGGTGAACCACCACACTGACACACAGGACCTCAATGCCGTGTAAAAGATAACAACACGGGAGAGATTAGTCTCAAAACTCTTGTTTATTTTCCCAACAAAACAATACATTCATAACAACACAACAACCGCCTCTAGGACGCACTCTCCATCATCCTACATCTTCTCCCCTTCTTAGAACGAGAGCCGGTTCGATGGTCGGCGCACTCGGGCAGGGTACCTTCGTACTGGACTTGGGGTGGCGAGCGAAGTGCAACTCGAACTCCTTCCCGTCTCCGCTTCAGTCCCGGCAGCTTCAACGTCTCCCTGCGTGTTGGCCCCTGGTGTGGTGGGTGACTCCTGCCTCGGCTTCAGTTGATCCGCGTGCTTTCTCCGGGGCAACCCCTGGATGTCCACAATGTAAGACACGGGCCCCGTTTTCTTCCTAACTACCCCCGGCTCAAACCCTTTTTCTCCCGGCCGCTTACTCCACACTCCCTCTCCCTCAGAAAAACTTCTATCTTTACTCTTGCTATCGTGATGTATCTTCTGTTTCACAGCTGATGAGTCCATTTTTCTCTCCACATCCGGCTTTAGCAAATCCAACCGGGTCCGTAGCTTCCGTCCAAACAACATCTCGGACGGTGCCCTTCCCGTGGATTTATGCGGACTATTTCTATAAAGCAAATAAAAATTTCTGTAGCGCTAATTCCGTGTCCATATTTCCTGACGACATCATGCGATCCTTAAAAGTTCTCACGGCCCTTTCTGCCAGCCCATTTGTCCAACCGAAAACGTATATTACCCTAATTTCCATCTCCTCCTTCTGTAGCACTCGCCATTATCCTCGTCGCCAAATAAAAAGATAACAACACGGGAGAGATTAGTCTCAAAACTCTTGTTCATTTTCCCAACAAAACAATACAAACATAACAACACAACAACCGCCTCTAGGACGCACTCTCCATCGTCCTACACCGTGTATCACAATGTCTTATTGAGTGGGTGAGTGCGGAGAGAGGGGGATGGTTATTTTATCTCTGAATATGTTTATTTTAAATTTTTGTATTTTTACTAATTTACAAGTAACTACAGTAAAATGTATTTGTTTATTTCAATATATTTGTGAAGTATATTTATGGAATCCCCCCTCCCTCCACCTTTAATCCTAGTTCTTAAATTAAAATAAATAGCAAACTCATTATCAGATGCCTAGCATTGACTCAGAGTGACTCGTGGTTAAAACTTATTTATATTAATGGGGCTGCGAATTTGATAATCTCTGAGTTAAATAAAAACTTTTGAATTTCAATTCATATAGACACTTGTGTATTTGAAGGTTGGGTATATTTTTTGTATCTTTGTTTATTACTCCCACTTTTATTTTATTATTTTTTTAGTTTTATGGTACATCCGCTGGATACTTGGTATTGGAGAAGAAAATGTTTAAAATGATCAAAGAAAAGGGACCAAAAATTCTCTGGCGTGGCAATTTTTTAAATTGTTTAAAAATTGCACCTGAAATGGCAATAAAATTTTACGTTTATGAATTGAGCAAAGATATCCTTTTGCATCGAAAGCCGCCAGAGTCGAAAACGTTGGAGTTCTATGATCGATTCTTGTCTGGGGCTCTAGCTGGCCTTATGGGACAGGCGATCATGTATCCTTTGGAGGTACGTCTCTCTCTCTTTATATTTAGTCATACCTATGATTAAATACCTTAGAATAAAATGAAATACAGTAAATCCAGGGACAAAAAACCACGACTTATATTTTTATATTAAAATATACCTATATAATATACTGTAAAAGGATATGCAATTGCATATTCTATTTCGTAACATATACGTCCGGGAAAACCAATTTTCCATCCGAATCATGCCCCTTGGCACTAATGGTTCAAATTTTATATTCCATATTTGGTGAATATTGCATTAAGTTGCAAATTTAACTTTTTGCACTTTGTTAACATATTTTGGAAAAGGATGTCTCTTGAACCAGAAGTCATGCTATCTGAGAAATGTTCGCATCAACAGTATGTCAGGAGTTCTAAGCCCGAGGCAAACATAACATTTGTCCTGATGAAGGCCTGTCAAATCGGCCGAAACATCGACAATTATATTAAAAAGCTCGAAAAAAGAAATATATTTTATTTAATTGCTCCTTTCTTTCTAATTTCCAAGTCAACTTCTCATTTTGAAGAAATTTGATTATTACTTTACTCCCTGTACTATATGTGTTCTTAATTCCAGGGCCGGAACTAGAAGATTTTTTAGGGGGGGGGGCAAAATTTATTTATTTTGCCGCCCCCCTCCTTAAAATTTTCTACACAAAATTCATATCATTTTACCTTTTTTTTTAAATAAATCTTTCTTTAATTGCCGCCCCCTTGATATCTGCCGCCCGGGGCCCACGCACCCACTGCCCCCCCCCCTAGATCCGGCCCTGCTTAATTCCAAATAGATTCATTGAAAATTGTGGATTTCTATAGAACATATACATACATACATACATACATGCCGGTACATACATTTTTCCCATTTCATTTTTATTTATATAGATTATTTTAACGGTTAATTATTCATGAACTTGAGATTTTTTCTGAATCATAACCTTTCCGGGAATCTGCCACACAAATACACCAAAAAATTTTGGGTTGCGAGGATGCAGCCACAGAAGTTTTGGACCAATTAAAATACCAATTCCAATATCAGACGTTTCGGCGAAAATTATATTAGGCCATCTTCAGTCGCCAAGGAATTCTCATATTTAAATTTAATATGAACATGTGTCATTTGGCCAAGTCGGTTCTTTTTTTATTTCGAAACTCTCTGAGCCATTGCCCTCGAAATTGAATTTTTAAAAATACCGACTTGGCCAAATGACACATGTTCATATTAAATATAAACATGCAAATTTCTGAACGATAAATATAATTTACGCCGCCGAAATGTCTCTATTCGGCTAATATAAAGAATATGATAGTGTCTCGTTTTTTATGATAAATGACTTTTTCGTATTCCTTTCTTTATCCATTCTCTTTATTAGCATAAATAAGAGCGCGGAAAGCCAATTTGGACCAAATATCTCTTAAAATAAGGGAAATATAGAAGAAATATGAAAATGACTTTAACCTATATAAAAGGTATTTTAACTTATATTTGTGATTACTTAAATATTAAATAAAATTTAGTAGAAAAATTCTTAAAAAATGTTTTATATAACTGATAAATACAATGGATCAAGAAAAAAACTCAAAAAAGTAAGTTAAAACACCTTTTTTAAAGGTTAAATTCATCTTCATATTTCTTCGAAATTTTCGTTATTTTTAGAGATATTTG
The DNA here is from genome assembly GCA_023213315.1 of Euborellia annulipes. NCBI lineage: Eukaryota > Metazoa > Arthropoda > Insecta > Dermaptera > Anisolabididae > Euborellia > Euborellia annulipes. The sequence continues at coordinate 6,229 of JAKCPI010015977.1, forward strand.
GTCTAAATTGGCTTTCCGCGCTCTTGTTTAGGCTAATAAAGAGAATGGATAAAGAAAGGAATCCGAAAAATCTGGTGTGACTGGCGCACAGCACACAACTTTCTCTTACCTTCGGTAATCGAAAGTTGTGTTCTGTGCTTGTCACACCAGATTTTTTGTGTCGACATGTATTTAGTTCCCGGCAGTAGGGAATATTTGAATTCAGATGTAAAATTTATAAGTATGGGAAAATATTTATATTTTGTTACCATGGCAACCATTTCTCCTATCTTCTCTATGAAGTACAAGAGTAAAGTGGTCTTCAAACAATTTTGAGGGCAAAACGAGAATATACATTTGAAAGAGCATCTAAAAAATAATTGATTTTTGAATTTTAATCAAAATCGTTAGAGCGAATTTTGAGAAAATCGAAAAAAACTGAAAAAGTACATCAGTAAAGTACTAGTACTCTTTGGCCGATTTTGATTAAAAGCTTATTTTGTCGGTCCCGGGGGGTGTTTAACTTAAATATAAAATTTCAACCTCCTAGCTCAATTCCTTCATGCTTAAAATTGAACACACAGACACACAGACAGACAGACACACACACAGACACACAGACAGACAGACCATGTCGCGAAAACCACTTTTTTGGATTCAGGGGACCTCAAAACGTAAAGATCCATCAAAATCTCGACATCGAATTTTTGACATGAATCCAATACTTTCTCTCTCTATATATTAACATATATATAGAGGTAAGAGAAAGTAAAAAGTCATTTATCATAAAAAACGAGACACTATCATATTCTTTATTCGCGCCAAAACCTGGCCAAATGGAGTTCTAACGGGCCATTCTTGTAAAAATTAAAAAAAAAAAAAAATCAAAAGATATAATATAATAACAATTCAGGATTCGCAGGGACTTTGCAGCCAGAAGATTAAATAAAAAAATCTTAACTAATTTTTTTTTGCCGACGTTCGGTCGCCAATCACGACCTTCATCAGGGCCTATGATCATAACATTTATTGAAAAGGTCGTGATTGGCGACCGAAAGTCTGCAAATAAAAATTAAATAAAAGATTTTTTAATTAAACTCCTGGCTGCAAAGTCCTGAGTAAATCTCCACAGCCATAAAACATCAATATAATAACAATATAGAAAATAGCGAGGGTAACCAAAACATATAAATGTATGATAATAATTAACAAATGCCCTCACAATACTGTGCGGGATGTTTTCTTCATAAACGAGAAATTAATTAAAATAGAAGCCCCAAAATGCAATTTGGCTTCGAGTCGGTCGATCCTCTAACTAACTAACTTTAAAATTTATTCTAAAACCCCCCTATTTATAAATAAATTTCAACCTATTTGATTTGATATAAATTCAACTAAAGTTTTCACCTCTATTCATTCATCTAGCAATGATTTTAATAATAATAATAATAAGAATAATTAAATAACTGCGTGTGTTAACGTTATTTGACCCTCCTTCAACTCTCATTTACCTTTGTAAATTAACTAGAAAGGGCACCTTTGCATGCATACTCTAATTTCCTGTCTAAAACTTGCTCTATTTTGACACAACAACATTCTAATATAAACTCTGTTGACATTTTTTCATTTAAAGTTCCATTAATTTTGCATAGTAAACAAAGTTTAAATAGAAAGAGAGAGATTGTGAATAAATTCTTTCTTTAATTTTTTTATTAAGGTAAACAATCAGATAGATTGTTTTAATTTAAACGATAAAATCTTTTTTTCCATTACTGAAATTAGCCCAAGATTAGTGGGCAAGCAAATATTTTTAAGGTAATATTATCAGAATAGGATGTAAGTTATGGTAATTGAGAAAGGAACTCTTAGAGTCAGAACCGTAAGGGTCGGGGCGCCCGGCGGGAGCCCGGTAAAGGTCGGGAGATGAGTTTCTAATATTCTAAACTATCGAACGGTTCCCGGGCCCCTAAAATATCCAAGTTAAATTATAAACAATATGATCAGTTCATAATCAGGCTAAAGTGAACGGTTCGGGAGTATATAGAGGGGTAAAATTTGTTATTGTAACAATGGTTGTCATTAGGGTTTGGACACCAGAAACTGAAAACCGTATAATGTTTTTTGGTTAATTTTCAAAAAACCGAGAAACCGGAGTTTTTCCCCGAAAAACTGAATTCGGTTTTTTTTTTTTTTTTTTTTTTTCAATTTTTTTTCATTAATACTTGTATTCAAATTTATACCAATTACCCCGTGATCCATGGCTCAGAGGAGAAGATATTACAATAGCTTCTAGTAGCTTGGGGTTTCGGGTTCGTTTTCCTGTTCCAAGGAGAAAATTTATTTCTTTTGAATTGGCTATCAATCATTTGAAAATAATTAGGGATGGGGTTTGTAGCCGGCCTTAGATGCCGAAAAGACCTTGAACAAATAAAAAAAAATTATAGATTATTTATATTTTTTCTCCCATTTTCTACTACTTAAATAATCTATATATAATAATAGCGGAGTGTCGGTCTATCCGTCCGTCTGTCTCTGCTCTGCTTGGCCGAATTTTCCGTTGGAATTTTGAAACCGAAATTTTGCAGTCTTATAGAGGACGTTATGGAGAGTCCAGGAAAATACTCGGGTTCCGAAACTCCTACAATTTTTTGAGTTATTAATTCTAAGCTATGATTTCTCCCATAGAAAATGTATAGAGAAATTTATGCATTTTTGTATTCTATGCGAATGTAAACAAATCCTCAAGCAGGCACAGGATCAGAATAGTAGTAATTAATAATTTTTTTTGGGTTCGGATCCCAGGCAGTCCGATGATTTTATTTAAGCCATTTGGAGTGGTATGCGGCAAGGGCGCGGTTATTAAAAAATAATTCTATAAAATTTTGCTTTGAGTATTTTTTTTTATTTTTTTTTTCCTTTTTGATTTACATTTTAGAAAAAAAAAACCGGTTTAAAACTGGTTTACCGGTTTTCCGCTTTGTGAGAAACCGAAAACCGGTTTTCAAAATTTTCCGGTTTTTTCCAAACCTCTAAGTTGTCATGGTAATAAGATATAAACGTTTTTCTATCTCCGTGTCTCCTTTCATATGAATTATAAATTTTACCCCCTCTATATCTCCCGGAATCGCTTACTTTAACGTAATTATGCACTAGACCATTTTTTGTTTGTAATTTAATTTTGATTATTTTTGTTTAGACGAATTTTTGAGGAAAACCGCAGGTTTATGAGATATTTGTGAAAAACCATCTTCCCGCAACTTGCTCGGCTTATTCTCGCCAAAAGAAGTGCTGACTATAGAGTATCTCTCATCACTAAAATGCAACCTACTCGGAAAATACTATGCCTTCAGGAAACTCTTGTCCATTTTTGTAAGCTAGCCTCCGACTATAAAAACAGACCAACGCGAGGAATCAGCTTGTAAAACGTCCCCTGGTAGGGATCATGTACTTTAATTTATATACCGGGTGGGCCAATAGTGCGGGACGGAAGAGTGTTGGCGATTAAACCATTTTAAAATTTCTTGATGGTGCATAATGTGGGGCCTTTAGAGCTAAAAATTAAAATATTTTTTGTTCCAATTGCACCTCATATACAGGGTGGTCCATATCAAAGTTATGTTAAATGGAAACAAACCGTTGTAGTCATGAACTTCAGCTTTAGAAAAACTGCTGTCTGGAATAAAAATTGCTTATCGGGGGAAGCGAACCATAAAACTTAGGGACTGTTCTTTTGGGATGTTACTAACCATGAAATGTACTGCACGTAGGCCAGATGGGTAACTCGGAATTATTCTTGTGTTGGGAGATTTGGCTATGCCAATTTGGAAAATTTCAATCATGGATAACTTCCTTTATTTCAAATGGAACATATGTCTGTTCTTTTTGTAGCCTATAATATTTATGC
>JAKCPI010015978.1:0-11613 GCA_023213315.1 Euborellia annulipes
CCCTTCTCTGTCAATTATAACATTATGCAGACTTATCAAAATCTTCACCCCCGATCAGCTCCATCCACACCAATATTCACGTTTTCTATTAATATCTTGAAGCAAATATCAATTTATAGCAATTAAAAACAGTTTAAACTTTTAGACACCTGCTTTGTCTTTGCTATTCCCGCAGCTCCAACGTACACACTATTAGCGAGCTGTCTGACGCTCTGCTCTTATCGCTTATCGCAGGTCCAACATAATCGGACCCTTATTCTATGATAATTCATTTTTTTTTTAAATATTTACTCTATTTTTTTTTTTTCTTTCAAATTATGGGCTGCGGTCTCATCCGCCACAGCTTCTTAAATCCGGGCGAAACGATTATGGCAGAAAAGTACTGTAAGAAAATCGACGAAATGCATCAAAAATTGCAACGCTAGTGGAAAAAAAAGGAGCCAGTTCTTCTCCACGAATTTAGTACGGTAAATAAATAAAAAAAAAAAAAAATTATTTTAATTATTCTTTGATATCAAATGAAATGTAAATATTTATTATCATGGATATTTTTCTTAAAATCGAATTTTCGCAAACCTAAAAGAATCAAAAAAAAGACCAAAATAATAATAAAAATACAAATCAATAGATATAAGAGATGGAAACTAATTTAATTTGATGGCCGATGACGGATTCGTAGATGAAGTTCTTATCAGTCGATATGTCACTTTACCATCAACGCAATCACCATCAACTGAGGTAATTAATTTTAGATTAATATCAAATGAGGAGGAGAGCGGGGGTGGGCATTGGCTTAAGAAAAAAAAAAAATATCTTCAAAAATGCAGCAAGTTTCGTTAAAATGTCGTATTTTGAAGATCCTATGGACACAAATCCTACGGTTTATTATGTAAAATGATTAATAAATTTGGATGTTCCAAGAATTAGCAGGCCACATGCTACTTAAAAAAATGCTGACAATAGATGGATAATTATCGGCTGGAGCAGCCAATTAATAGATTCTGTATGCAGGTTCCTTCCTTAAATGACGTCACTACACTGGAGAAGATTAGAATAATAAACTAGTGCAAAAAAAAAAAAAAAAAAAAAAAATTGATTACAAAACACATTTTTGCTCTCTCTGTATATTCAACGATTTATCTCTTTGTGTTTTTTGAATAATTTGGATGAAAATGGGAATTTCAAATTGAATGTGTTGCCTATCAATTTAAGAGTTTCTCTTTTTAACAATTTGAAAATTGAATTTTGTTTTTGTTTTTTTTTTTTGTTTCAGAGAAAACCGCCAGATATTAAACAAAGGAATTTAATTGCCGGTGGAGTTGCCGGAGTGTTATCCCGAACAATAACGGCACCTTTGGATAGGTTTCGTATGCTTTGTCAAGTAAAATATTTTAAAAGATTAAAAAAAAAAAAAAAAACACCAAAATTATGAGTAGATAGAATATATTTTTGATTTTTGTCTTCTTTATTAATTCCCACCATACAAATTTTTATTTATTATCGCTAAAGAAAACGCAGCCCTTATATTTCATGTTTCAATCTCGTGATCACAGTGATAAAATATTCACTAAAAACTTTTTTTTTAATCAAAAGTCTCGAGTGCACTAGAATTTGAGGATCCAATGGCGTGGTGTGAATAGAAAAGCACATGTGCACATTTGAGTAATAGTGCACCATTACTCAGGATAGGTTCGAAATCTTGGGGACTATAGTTGAGGTGACCAGACAAAGAATACAGAAAGAAATTTTACTAAAAAATAATTTATATAAGTCTATATACATACATAACAATTACGTGGAACGAAATTCATTTTTTTTTCTGAGCTGTAGATTTTTTTGATTAACTAGCCGCGTCGCCCCCCTGGACCCCCCTCCAGCTGGCGCCTGGGAGCCGCCCCCGCCCCGGCCTCGCGCCCGCCGCGGCGGACCCTCGCCTTTTCTTCTTAATTATGAAAAAAAAAAATATTATTACTACTATTCCAAACCAGTGCCTGCTTGAGGATTTGTTTACATTCATGGAATACACAAATGAAAAGAATACATAAATATTTCTCTATACATTTCCTATGGGAGAAATCGTAACTTTAAAAATTAATAACTCAAAAAGTTATGGGAATTTCGGGATGAAAATAATTTTCCTGTAATCCCGAGAAGGTCCTCTTTATGCATAAAAAATTAATATTTCTAAATTCCAACGGGAAGTTGCCTAAATAGAGCGTGGACAGACAGACAGACGGTCATTAGTGAATTATATATATATATAGATTCTGAATTTTGTTCCATTTCCAACAATGTAGCCACGTCGGAACAATTTGCGCCTCGCATGTTTGATTTCACTGTTAATATTGCAGCTAAAGTTTTCGTGATTTCTCACAACTGCTGTAATCATTACTAATTTAAAATATCCTCTCCACGGCCAGTGGCGTAATTTGGGGGAAGGGGCAGAGGGAGTCATTTGCCTCCCCCCCCAAAGAGGCTCTGATTTTTATAAAATTTTATAGGAAGGTGAAGAAAATAGACTTTATTCGGCCCAAAATTATCTATTTCCCATGTCAACGTTTCGGGGACTATACGTCACACATTCTCAGGACCTTAAAATACAATATAACAAATTTAGACAAACTTAAAAAACAAGATAATAAAAAGAAAGGGAGGAAAAGCACACTTAGCTACAAAGGTCGTAAAAAATCTTTCGTGCCTCCTGCACTCGTGCCCTATGCCAGACTCTCAGTGGAGCTCGACCACGAGTTTGATTTTGATAATGCGGATATAGTTTGTCACGGAGTGAAAATCAAAAATTCTCGAGAGTGTGCTGCATCATCTCGAATAAGGATAAGTTGGTTAACCACCACACTGACACACAGGTCCTAAATGCCGTGTATCACAATGTCTTATTGAGCGGGTGAGTGCGGTGAGAGGGGGATGGTTATTTTTATCTCTGAATGTATTTTAAATTTTTGTATTTTTACTAATTTACAAGTAACTATAATGTATTTGTTTATTTGAATATATTTGTGAAGTATATTTATGGAATTCCCCCCTCCCCTCCACCTTTAATCCTAGTTCTTAAATTAAAATAAAAAGCAAAGGTGTTTCGCAGGCTCTGTCCTCTCTCCCACCCTATTCCTTATGTACATTAACGATCTCATGGGAGTAACCTCCAACCCAATTCATTGCTTTGCTGATGACAGTACCCTGCACTCAGTCAGGACTGGTGAAACCTCATCCACTGGTCGTCTGGGGGCTGTGTCGTCGATAAATGATGATCTTGGTCTCTTGGAGGAATGGGGAAACCTCAATCAAGTAAAATTCAATTCCCAAAAAACCCAATGTTGTTTAATTTCTAGACAAAAAATAGGATTTGCCCTCCCCCTTATTTACAGCAATAATGGTCTCGAGTTCAAAGATTCATTTTCTGTTCTGGGAGTGACAGTTACATCTGATCTCTCCTGGAGCAACCACATCTCTTCTGTGGTTAAATCTACCGCAAGGAAATTGGGTTTCCTATTCAAAACGAAGCGTTACTTTTCCTCCCAACAACTCCTAATCCTCTATAAAGCCCAAATTCGGCCGTGTCTTGAATATTGTTCCCACCTTTGGCGAGGGGCGTCGAAAGACGCTCTCTCCTCCTTGGAAGCCATACAGAGGCGTGCAATTAGACTGATAGGTGATTCTACCCTTACTGCATCCCTACAGTCACTAGATCATAGAAGAAGAGTATCTTCACTATCTCTCTTCTACAGGTATTACCATGGTCAATGCTCTGCCGAATTAAAATCAATTATCCCACCCAATGCAACATATTCACGGAACACAAGAGAGGCATCTTCCCAGCATCCCTATGCTGTTCAGATCACGACTAACAGAACAAAACAATTTCATTCTTCCTTTGTCCCCATGACCTCCCGTGATTGGAACAAGCTCCCTGCGTCTATCTTCCCCAAAACCTACAATCTTCAGACTTTCAAGTCTAACCTCAACAGGCATCTTCTCAGTTCCTGCAGTTGAGTTTCCCCTTTATGCTTCTCCTTTTGTTTTTATTTTCTTCCTGGCTGCATGTGACTATTGGTCATTATAGGTCTTCGGACCTTATGCACCCATTCCAAAAAAAAAAAAAAAAAAAACTCATTATCAGATGCCTAGCATTGACTCAGAGTGACTCGTGGTTAAAACTTATTTATATTAATGGGGCTGCGAATTTGATAATCTTTGAGTAACTTTTGAATTTCAATTCATATAGACACTTGTGTATTTGAAGGTTGGGTATATTTTTTGTATCTTTGTTTATTACTCCCACTTTTATTTTATTATTTTTTTAGTTTTATGGTACATCCGCTGGATACTTGGTATTGGAGAAGAAAATGTTTAAAATGATCAAAGAAAAGGGACCAAAAATTCTCTGGCGTGGCAATTTTTTAAATTGTTTAAAAATTGCACCTGAAATGGCAATAAAATTTTACGTTTATGAATTGAGCAAAGATATCCTTTTGCATCGAAAGCCGCCAGAGTCGAAAACGTTGGAGTTCTATGATCGATTCTTGTCTGGGGCTCTAGCTGGCCTTATGGGACAGGCGATCATGTATCCTTTGGAGGTACGTCTCTCTCTCTTTATATTTAGTCATACCTATGAGTAAATACCTTAGAATAAAATGAATTAAATCCAGGGACAAAAAACCACGTCTTATATTTTTATATTAAAATATACCTATATAATATACTGTAAAAGGATATGCGATTGCATATTCTATTTCGTAACATATACGTCCGGGAAAACCAATTTTCCGTCCGAATCATGCCCCCTTGGCACTAATGGTTCAAATTTTATATTCCATATTTGGTGAATATTGCATTAAGTTGCATATTTAACTTTTTGCAATTTTTAACATATTTTGGAAAAGGATTTATTTAGAGTGTCTCTTGAACCAGAAGTCATGCTATCTGAGAAATGTTTGCATCAACAGTATGTCAGGAGTTCTGAGCCCGAGGCAAACATAACATTTGTCCTGATGAAGGCCTGTCAAATCGGCCGAAACATCGACAATTATATTAAAAAGCGCGAAAAAAGAAATATATTTTCTTTAATTGCTCCTTTCTTTCTAATTTCCAAGTCAACTTCTCATTTTGAAGAAATTTGATTATTACTTTACTCCCTGTACTATATGTGTTCTTAATTCCAGGGCCGGAACTAGAAGATTTTTAGGGGGGGGCAAAATTTATTTATTTTGCCGCCCCCTCCTTAAAATTTTCTACACAAAATTCATATCATTTTACCTTTTTACTTTCTCTTACCTATGTATATATGTAATATATATATAGAGAGAAAGTATTGGATTCATGTCAAAAATTCGATGTCGAGATTATGATGGATCTTCACGTTTTGAGGTCCCCTGAATCCAAAAAAGTGGTTTTCGCGACATGGTCTGTCTGTCTGTGTGTGTGTGTGTGTGTGTGTGTGTGTGTGTGTCTGTGAACAAAATATCTCAAGAACGAAAAGAGCTAGGAAGTTGAAATTTTATATTTAAGTTAGGCACCCCCATGGGACGTGACACGAAGCTTTTGAACAAAATCGACCAAAAAGTACTAGCACTTTACTGATTCACTTTTTCAGTTTTTTTCGATTTTCTCAAAATTTGCTCCAACGATTTTTTTTAAAATTCAAAAATCAATTATTTTTTAGATTCTCTATAAAATGTATATTCTCATTTTGTGATTGAAATCTTCTGAAGACCACTTTACTCTTGTACTCCATAGAAAAGATAGGAGAAATGGTTGCCATGGTATCAAAATATAAATATTTTCCCATACTTATAAATTTTACATCTTGAATTCAATTGTACCCTACTGTCGGAAACTAAATACATGTCGACACAAAAAATCTGGTGTGACAAGCACAGTACACAACTTTCGATTACCGAAGGTAAGAGAAAGTTGTGTGCTGTGCGCCAGTCACACCAGATTTTTTTTTAAATAAATCTTTCTTTAATTGCCGCCCCTTGATATCTTCCGCCCGGGGCATACGCACCACTGCCCCCCCCCCCCCCCCCCTAGATCCGGCCCTGCTTAATTCCAAATAGATTCATTGAAAATTGTGGATTTCTATAGAACATATACATACATGCCGGTACATACATTTTTCCCATTTCATTTTATTTATATAGATTATTTTAACGGTTAATTATTCATGAACTTAAGATTTTTCCTGAATCATAACCTTTCCGGGAATCTGTCACACAAATACACCAAAAAATTTTGGGTTGCGAGGATGCAGCCACAGAAGTTTTGGACCAATTAAAATACCAATTCCAATATCAGACGTTTCGGCGAAAATTATATTTGGCCATCTTCAGTCGCCAAGGAATTCTCATATTTATATTTAATATGAACATGTGTCATTTGGCCAAGTCGGTTCTTTTTTTTATTTCGAAACTCTCTGAGCCATTGCCCTCGAAATTGAATTTTTAAAAAACCGACTTGGCCAAATGACACATGTTCATATTAAATATAAACATGCAAATTTCTGAACGATAAATATAATTTACGCCGCCGAAATGTCTCTATTCGGCTAATATAAAGAATATGATAGTGTCTCGTCTTTTATGATAAATGACTTTTTCGTATTCCTTTCTTTATCCATTCTCTTTATTAGCATAAATAAGAGCGCGGAAAGCCAATTTGGACCAAATATCTCTTAAAATAAGGGAAATATAGAAGAAATATGAAAATGACTTTAACCTATATAAAAGGTATTTTAACTTATATTTGTGATTACTTAAATATTAAATAAAATTTAGTAGAAAAATTCTTAAAAAATGTTTTATATAACTGATAAATACAATGGATCAAGAAAAAAAACTCGAAAAAGGAAGTTAAAACACCTTTTTTAAAGGTTAAATTCATCTTCATATTTCTTCGAAATTTTCGTTCTTTTTAGAGATATTTGGTCTAAATTGGCTTTCCGCGCTCTTGCTTAGGCTAATAAAGAGAATGGATAAAGAAAGGAATACGAAAAAGTCATTTTTCATAGAAAACGAGACACTATCATATTCTTTATTCGCGCCCGTCTTTTATTGGCATTCGTATTTTCATAGGACCAAAACCTGCATCCTCGCAGCCAATATCTACAGCCACTAACTCAACCACTGTACACACAAAAAACCTCATCAAAATTGATTCAGTCTTTTAAGAGAAGTTTTTTTTTTTTTTTTTTTTTTTTTAGATGAGAAAAACTCACACTTTTTTATCATTCACACTCACACTCCACACACATTCACACAGTCTTTTCGGCAACTCAGGCCATTTAAGACTTTAGACGATATCCGTTATTGATTAATTTATATATATATGGGGTTCAGGCATTCTTTATTTATTTATTTTGAAATTCCTATCGGGATCACCGTTTATTTACCCGAGGTGCTTACGTGTACGGAGACACACACCTCAAACCCAACCGGCCTCTGGCCGTAGCCATCTACCGGCACCCCGTGAAGTTACATCATTTCCTAACTCTAGCTCCTCCTCCTGCTCTCGTCTCTATCTAGTGAACTAATCCTTATTTCTGGTTCCAACCGGCTCACAGTGGGTCAGAATCCCAAAAAGCTGGCCAAAAGTCGAAAAATAAAGTTTTTAGTTGGAAAATTTTATATGCTGCGTTGGCTAGACTGATAACCCAAGTGTCAAAATCCGTTAGAATTAGAGTCAAATCCCTTATGCCTGCTTTTGAAAATTAGTTCAAAGTTGACCTTCGCTCAAATAATATCTAACGTCCACGCAGGAGAAACATCAAGCTCGTGTTTGAAGAGCCATAGTTTCTCGTAGAGTTCACCGATTTTACTTTAACAAAATGGAATCAACTCGTGAAAGAAAGTAGATTAAAACTGTGTTTATTAGAAAACTCAATATTTTTAAAGAAAAAAGTAATAAGGTAATAAAGTTACATGAATTTTACGATGGAAAGCAAAAAAAAAGTTTAGTTTTTAATGAAAAAGTTTAGTTGTAAAACGTTGTTATGTGTTCTAACATACTAGACATGAAAGATGAAACTATTATCTATAAAATAAAATAAAATCCAGCTGCGAATATCTGCGAAACGAGATTTTATGCAGTTTTTTGTAAAAAAGAAAATACAAAATATTATTTTAGCGTAACTAAAAAAAGTATAAATAATTTTTTCGTGAGCATGGATAATTGTTTAAACTTCTCTTCAACAGATATAATGTAGGCCTATATAAATAAATGTATACTGTACAGATACTGAAATAGTTATTTAGAATTTAAAAGCAAACAATTTTTTTTAAACTCAAATTTCATCCCTAAATTTATGCGCGAGATGCCTGTAATTTGATCGATTTAATTTATTTGGACTATTATTTGTATTGATATACAGGATCAAATTTGTTGTATAAAAATTAAATTTAAATTTTATTGCATTAACTAGCCGCAAAGCCCGCCGAAGGTGCCCCTGGGCTCACTTGTCCGTCCTTGGCAGGCAAGTTTGTTCCATATTTCATGTTGCATTGCAATATTTGTTTTTTTTTTTATTAAAATTATATTTGCCTTATTTGCACTATATGGTTGTAATTTTATTTAGAATATAAAATTTTAAAAAAATCAGAGCCCTTGGGGGGGGGGGCAAGTGCCCCCCTGCCCCCACAAAGGACGGCTCTGTTCTGAATAACCCTATTCAACAAATTGTATCTAAAACTAATAATTATTCTTCACATTGTAAGCATTTTTACTTTTGATTAGGCCATATTGGTTCCGCCATTTTGAATTTGGTATTTTTGACATCGGATCCGTAATCAGCGACCCCAAAAACCCCCCAGTAACAAATTTCAGATCGATTTATTAAGATTTCGAATTTTGGCCAGCTTTTTTGGATTCTGACCCACTGTGCGGCTCCTTATAGCCAACCTCTTCTATGCTATGGAGGATGTCCTAGTTTGAGGAGGGACTCCCTCAGCACCGGCGTGTAGCCTACTCCTTTCGAAGAATGCATCACTGAGAGGGAGCCTTCTTTACGTCCCTTCCACAGGACGGGATGTCACAGCAACTTCCTCTCCTCGTAGAGTTGCCTGAGGGCTATTGTGGTGAGATCCAATATTCCAATCCAGGGCTTGCTTGAGGATTTGTTTACATTAAATAAATATTTTTATTTAATGAAAAATCCCACACGCCCAGGGTTTGAACAGGGATCTTCTTTGTAGAAGCTGACACCCTAGCTCACTACACCAGCGAGCCTCCCCCAGGCATTCTTATTTAAGCCATTTGGTATCCAATTGGCTTAAATAAAATCATCGGACTGCCTGGGGTCCGAACCCGCGACGTTTGGTATACGAGGTTAGCACGCTAACCTCTACGCCATGCCCCGAGGGCTTAAGAGAAGTTGAGTGACATTCACACCCACAGAAGAATTATATATAGCGTATAATGATATCAAAATATATCCCATAATGGAACCTGGCCAAATGGAGTTCTAACGGGCTATTCTTGTAATAATTAAAAAAAAATCAAAAGATATAATATAATAACAATTCAGGATTCGCAGGGACTTTGCAGCCAGAAGATTAAATAAAAAATCTTAACTAATTTTTTTTTTTGCCGACGATTCGGTCGCCAATCACGACCTTCATCAGGGCCTATGATCATAACATTTATTAAAAAGGTCGTGATTGGCGACCGAAACGTCTGCAAATAAAATTTAAATAAAAGATTTTTTTATTAAATCTCCTGGCTGCAAAGTCCTGAGTAAATCTCCACAGCCATAAAACATCAATATAATAACAATATAGAAAATAGCGAGGGTAACCAAAACATATAAATGTATGATAATAATTAACAAATGCCCTCACAATACTGTGCGGGATGTTTTCTTCATAAACGAGAAATTAATTAAAATAGAAGCCCCAAATGCAAAGTACCAACATTTGGCTTCGAGTCGGTCGATCCTCTAACTAACTAACTTTAAAATTTATTCTAAAACCCCCTATTTATAAATAAATTTCAACCTATTTGATTTGATATAAATTCAACTAAAGTTTTCACCTCTATTCATTCATCTAGCAATGATTTTAATAATAATAATAATAAGAATAATTAAATAACTGCGTGTGTGTTAACGTTATTTGACCCTCCTTCAACTCTCATTTACCTTTGTAAATTAACTAGAAAGGGCATCTTTGCATGCATACTCTAATTTCCTGTCTAAAACTTGCTCTATTTTGACACAACAACATTCTAATATAAACTCTGTTGACATTTTTCATTTAAAGTTCCATTAATTTTGCATAGTAAACAAAGTTTAAAGAGAAAGGGAGAGATTGTGAATAAATTCTTTCTTTAATTTTTTTATTAAGGTAAACAATCAGATAGATTGTTTTAATTTAGACAATAAACTTGTTTTTTTTTCTTTTACTTAATAGTCCAAGAGCTGGCGACAAAAATAGGCAAGAGTTTTCTGAAGGCTAATATTTTCAGAATAGGTTGCATTATAGTGATGAAGAAAGGTACTCTAGAGTCAGCACTTGCAGTACCAGGAGATTTAGCGGGAATAAGCCGGGCGTAAAGTTCCAGGGAGATGGTTTTTTACAAATATCTCGAAAACTATGCGGTTTTCCGCAAAAATTCATCTATACAAAAATAATCAAAATTAAATTACAAACAATGATGGTCAAGTACATAATCAGGCTAAAGTGAACGGTTCGGGATATATAGAAGGGTAAAATTTAGTAATTTTAACAATGGTTGTCATGGTAACAAGATATAAATATTTTTCTATCTCAGGTGTCTCCTTTCATATTTAATTACAAATTTTACCCCTCTATATCTCCCGAATCGTTCACTTTGGCACTATCGTGTACTAGACCATTTTTGTTTTGTGATTTAATTTTGATTATTTTTAACTATCTAGACAGGTTTTGAGGGCACGCAGTTTTTTGTGATATTTGCGAAAAACCATCTTCCACTATTTTGCGGCTTATTCTCGCTAATGGAAGATGCTGACTATAGAGTATCTTTCCATCACTAAAATGCAACCTATTCGGAAAATATTGGCCTTCAGAAAACTCTTGTCCATTTTTGTAGCTAGCTCTCCGACTATAAAAACAGACCAACGCGAGGAATCAGCTTGTAAAACGTCCCCTGGTAGGGATCAGTGTACTTTAATTTATATACCGGGTGGGCCAATAGTGCGTGGACGGAAGATTGTGGGCTTATTAACCGACATTTTAAAATTTTCTCGATGGTGCATAATGTGGGGCCTTTAGAGCTAAAAATTAAAAATATTTTTGTTTCAATTGCACCTCATATACAGGGTGGTCCATATCAAAGTTATGTTTTTAAATGGAAACAAACCGTTTAGCCGCGAATCGGGCTTTTGTGAAAAAACTGCTGTCTGAAAAAAATTGAATATCGAGCGAACCATAAAACTTAGGGGACTGTTCTTTTGGGATGTTACTAACCATGAAATGTACTAATGTAGGCCAGATGGGTAACCCGGAATTATTCTTGTGTTGGGAGATATGGCTATGCCAATTTGGAAAATTTCAATCATGGATAACTTCCTTATTTCAAATGGAACATATGTCTGTTCTTTTTGTAGCCTATAATATTTATGCT
>JAKCPI010015980.1:0-18884 GCA_023213315.1 Euborellia annulipes
TTTCTTTGTCTGAAGATTGTCTATATTATTAATACTATGTAGGCAGCCAGGACGAGAAATAAAAATTTTAAAGTGTCGAGTGCTAATCGCCCTCTTCCTCAGGACTGAGCAGTTTAACATTTATAACAATTAGGTGTCATTTGTTAAGGTAGTTTTTTTATACATTGTGCTCAGTGGCGTCTTTTTCAACTTTTTTCTTGAGGGGGGGGAACAAACTTTTAAATTTGAAGCCGAAATTTCGTTTCGTCTGAAAATCTTGTTTCGGTCGGACCCTAATTGTGATTATTTAAATCTAAAAAATACCTTAACCAATGACCCGGACGTCGACGAGCTCTTTAAAATAAAATAGCGTTTTATTTCTCGTCCTGGCCGTCTACATAGAATTAATATATTAACTTACTGTAGTTTGTATAAACAAATAATCCAGTGCTAAATTTTTATGATTTCACCAATGAACTTTAACTAAATTGGAATGCTCACGTAAGATCAAACGCCAAGCCTAGAGTATCTTTGTCCTTGTCTTTCAAGCCCTTGTATGTTTATTTTACCTTTGAGCATATTGGCTTGATAAGGACAAAAATGTCCTACAACTCTGTCAACATAAGTGCTTCATAATTAGAAAGTCTAGACATAAGCATTCCACTTTAGATTCCTATTCTTAATACATCTGTGTTTATTATTTAAATAAAAAAAAAAATATTTTACCTGCAAAGTTCTTTAATAGTTGACACATCCACTATTCTGTAGTGGAAATAATTGTTAATTTTAGGCATATATTTTTTAATAAATTCCTTATCATAATGAACACTATTTCCAGCCAGAGGACAACCTCCTAAAACAAATTAAAAAAAAAATTAAACTCAGGAAATTCTCTCAAATGAATACTAATCGTATTTTTTATTAAAAAAGAATTAAAGAAAATGTTTTTTTATAATAAGTATTAATATAAAAAAATATATTTCTTGAACGCGTCACTGTGATTGACGATGCCAACGTAGGAGGAGGCAGTCAAGAAGTGTCCCTACACCAATGAAACTCCCAAATTTTTACGACGTTTATCGGTCCAAATTTATTCGACCTTCATCAGGTATCCGGAAGCTGTCATATGTGAATGTACAGTAAGAGACAATATCAAGTCCAACCCAAGCGTTTTCTACTTGTGATTATTTCTTTGTTTTTATAAAAGAAAATTGAAATCTTTATTGGAAATTTTCTAGGTTTGAACCATGAAAGTTTCCATTAAAATATATAATATTTATTATATCAATACATCTATGCCCTGAGATTTGCTGAATAGTAAGATTTATATTTTTAAAATTTCAACAAGTCTACATCAGCATATGATGAAATATATATATATATATATAGTACATTCACATGACAGCTCCCGATACCTGGTGATGAATCGAATAAATTTGGACAGAAACGTCGTAAAAATTTGGGAGTTTCATTGATGTAGAGATATCTACCTCTTCCTGGCTGCCTCCTCCTATCATTGTTCGCATATAAAGAAAAGTTTTAGAAATATGAAAGTCTACATGGATGGACAGAGAAGGGCAACAGTCACCACAACCGTTGCGAATAAGCAATGTCAAGTGCGACGAAACCTCGGGTGGTGACCCCGAGGGATCAGCGTGTTGAATGAACATCCCACCGGTACATAAGTTAAATATAAACAATATATACATATAGACCTATATATACCTAAAAGGCCTCAGCAGCCTAGAGGGCAGATTAAAAATAGTTGAAATTACGAATATTAATTAGGCTCTAAAAATTTCATAAAATATTTTTGCGTTTATTAAACAGGAAGATCTCTATAGTCAATGAAGAGTCTCTGGATACAATCATCTTTCCAGGTGTAAAAGAAAATAAGAATTCGTCGCAAATTTATTTCAATAAAAGCAAAAGATATTTTTGAAGTTTTATGTTATTTTAGCTTAAATTAAAAATTTGTCAAAATAAAAAAATATTTAAACATTTCTAAATTATTAGTTGAGCTCAAAATGAAAAAGTGTTTCAATCGCCATAAATTTAATCAAGATAATTTAAAACTGAGAGAAGACGAGATTATATAATAATATTTTGTAGTTGCAGGTGGTTACTCGTGAGTTAAATGTGAGTGTGCATGTATATATATATATATATATATATATATATATATAAATATATATGTATGTATGGACTTGCATGTGATCTCTTGTCATAAAAATAAAATTTAAACATTTTTATATAAAAATCTGATTTCAGTTAAATGACAGCGAACCAGTCCTATGAGACATATGCATATATATATATATATATGGTGCAATAGATGTGTAATAAACTCATGTTAAGAACTTTGACAAAATATGAGACATTTTATTGCCAGGTAACGTCGTTAGTCAATTGTCACGGATGTATTATAATTTAATGATATCTATTTTTAATTTTAAATATTTGACAGGCCCTAAGGATGGCTTATGCCGAAACTGAACAAATGTACACAGTTGGCCTAAATAAAATTTATTATTCAACCTCATCGTTGATTTAAATCTCCAAACCTCCTGGAAAACAGGAAAAATCCTTGACGAGTAACCACCTATAACTACAAAATATTAAGCAAGATATAAAAAGAACAGAGTTCGGTGTTTTTCTGCTAAGTACCAATGCCTAGAATGTGAAAATATGATTTATGACGATTGAAACACTTTTTCTTTTGGGGCTCAAGCAATCTGAGTTTATGGTGTATTTATTTCATAAGGCGCGTTTCAAATGAAGGAACACCTGTCGACTTTCGGGATTGACTTGTCGCTTGGCTGGAATGATTAAAAACGTCTCATACGGTTTGGTTTGTTAGCTGATGTGGCCTCAGCTGAAAGCAGCCTAGCCTGAAGTTGCTCTCAGAAGCAAAGCTAACATTTTTTAGAATGATTAAATTAAATATTTTAATTGAACTAATTTTTCTAACTTGAACGAATTTGAGAAAATGATATGATTACCTTTTGGAACATATTGTTCTAGAAATGATAATAATTGCGTTTCGGCTTTTTCAATAGTAATTTTGCTTTGCCTCGAAGCTTCAATTAAACCCGACTGAAACAAGAAATTAATTATTAACAAAAATAAATAAAATGTGTTTCTTTGAATCATTCATTTCCAAAAACTGTTTTTCAAACATGAGCGGAATATTTATATAAAAAAAAAATATTATTAGATTGCTTTCACATATTTAGAGTCAAAGAAAAATGGTTGAGGTTCACTTACTTGTTCGTGATGTTCCATACACCAATCATTCATATTATTTAAAACATGATCAGATTGATGGATTACCAAAGTAGGTGCAGTTGCTTTGATTTTAAGATTACTATCAGTGATAATGCAGGCCACTTCGAGGATATAACAAGAATCAAGATCCAAACCAGTCATCTAAAACAATAATCCTTTAAAATATAATCTTAAGAATATGAAAAATAGAATGTGTACAATTAGGATTGTTAGACTAAAACTTAAATTTTATCTGTAGTATTGCAATCTCACATTTTTATGCCTGTTTTTTAAATAATCCTAATAATTTTTAATTGTAATATTGACACTAGAAATAAAGTGACTGTTATATTTAAACAGTAGATGAAAGGAGCAGGCAGCCGGGCAATTAGTCTCCATGAAAAACTCTGTACAGGAAACAGTTTTGGGGCTTTAATTAAATAAGGCCAACTTCAGTACAATTATTGAGCTGAAAGCATTATTCAGTAAGAAGAATAAAAATGAAAATTTTGAAATATTTACAAACAATATATATATATATATATATATATATATATATATAAACTCAAATGACAGCAGAGCATCGCGTCAAATTGTGGAGTAGTCGGAGTTGGTGAGTATTTATTATAGATAAATTATTTGTACAAAATAAAATGCAATGTTATCAGCTTATATATAATGCGCCAAATTTGCCCCAAAATTGTTTTGATTCAGAAAAGATTTTTTTCTTTTCACATTGGATATTTAAATTAAATGTGTTATGCATTGAACTCTTAGAAAAGATTAAAAGCCGATAATATAACAAATCAAGCAATTCCATTGATTGTAAGTCAATGACAATGTGTTGACACTTAAATACTACTTATAATTATTTTCTAGTGTCAATTGATTGTCATTGACTTTATGGCATTTGCTTGATTTGTTGGATTATCGCCTTTTAATATATACACAAAAGAATTTTGCATACCATATCAGTCCCCCAATTCACCCTTCTTACAGGTGCATAACACATTTAATTTCACCCCTCTGGGCCCCCTTCACCTGGCTCTGGCCCGTCTGCGCGGATCGTATATACATTTTAAAGAGTATCTAAAAAAATAATTAATTTTTGAATTTTAATCAAAATCGTTTGAGAAAATCGAAAAAAAAAAACTGAACAACTACATCAGTAAAGTACTTTTTGGCCGATTTTGATCAAAAGCTTATTTCCACGCCATGGGTGGGTTTCAAGCTTAAATATAAAATTTCAACCTACTAGCTCAATTCCTGCTTTAATTTGAGCACACACACACACAGACAGACAGACCATATCGCGAAAACCACTTTTTTGATTCAGGGGACCTCAAAACGTATAGTGTATACCCATTAAAATCTCCACATCGAATTTTTGACATGGATCCAATACTCTCTCTATATATCAACATATATAGAGGTAAGAGAAAGTAAAAAGAAAATTTTTATTGCAAGAAGATGAAAATTGATTAGCTTTTCAATTTCATTAAAATTGATTTACAATCTATTAAACAATATGTGTTAAAGCCTAAATACGTTTGTAAAAATCTTAAATCTTTGAAGGGGGAAACTGTTAAAAGCTTGGTCTTGTAAATAACCTTTAAGATTATCATTCTAGTGAATGCATTTAAAAACAAATTGACTTAAATAATTAATAAAAATTGCACTAATAACGTAAAAGATATTAATCAATCATTATGAAGTGATATAAAAAAATATTACTACCTCGAGGTCAATCCAAATAAGATCGCTTCTCTTGAAATCCATTTCTTCACAATCGATTGATGATAATTCACTTGTAGAACTCAAGTGAGAATTTCCAAATAATTTTTTATTAATAAAATTAAAAGTTCTCGGAATTTGATGTTGGATCTTTCCTAAGTGTTTAACATGCCTATAGATGGGAAAAAACAAAAATGACATATTTATTCTTTTTTAATATAAAAGATTTCTTTTTTAAATCTTTCCGGCCTTATACTAATAAATACAATTAGTTTTTTATTTTAAAATATAATCTTTTTATTAAAATTAATTATTCAATGAATAAAATATTTTTATTAAATATTTAATTATAACCTTAACAAAATGGAACATGTTAGTTTTAGGCGGGAAACTTATTTCCTACAAATTTATATAATTATATATATATAATTATATAAATATAATCTTCATGATATATTAATTATATATGTGGGTGTTATTTTATTTGAATACGGTTTATTACAACTAATCTGACTTTTTCAATTTTAATATTTTAAAAATAAACAAAGTAGGATTTTTTGACATTTCAATTTTTTGAGCGTGAGCATGGGCGTAACTAGGGGGTGCCGGTGGCCTGCCCCCCCCCCTGAAAGCTCCTTGCCCCAAGAAAAGAAAAATAGGGGGCTTTCCAGGCCCACCGGAGGAAAGCTGGTCCCATGACCCTCCCCCCCAGCCAAATTCTCTAGATACGCCCATGGTGGTCTTCAAACAATTTTGAAAGCAAAATGAGAAGAGCATCAAAAAAATAATTGATTTTTGAATTTTAAGTGAAAGTAAAAATTAATGTCAAAATAAATTTGGAAAATCGATTTTTAATCATTTTCAGAACGTTTTGAGACTAAAATTTCACTGTTTTTGCTTGAATATTTTATATACTAAGTTATTCAATCAATATCAAGGCCTAAATGTGTTTATTTAATTAAAAAACAATAAATTAGGATAATTAGAAAATGAAAGAGGCAGTTAAAATTTGAAGATGTAAAAGGCTATTATTAATAAACCCCGATTTTATGTGGTCGTAGTTAAATAAAAAAATGTCTATGGCTTTATAATTGTTTGAAAAGACCAGTTTTGCATTTTTCCACAAATCCAACGAAAAATAAGAGAGATATAGCGACTTTTTGAAAAGCGAATCTGCGCGTGACGAAAAGCCTAGACAAGAGTGAAGCGAGGCTCCCTGGCTGCACTCTGGGCGCCGAACGAATTAGAAAAAACAAATTGATGCTCTCCCATCATTTGAAATAATTGCCAAATTGATTGATTTCATCTTTTTATGCTTTTATAAAATTTTATTCGAAACTTTTTTTAACTAAAGAATAAAAGACTGCATATTTATCTATAAAAAATTCAATCCTTTGAGAAAAAATAAAATTTCAAAATATTTTGTCTTCAATCAAAGAGATGCTTATTTCTCATAAATATATTAAATAATAAAATCCATCCCTTTAGACCTTTAGTTCAGTGCAATTTTAAGCATGAAGGAATTGAGCTAGGAAGTTGAAATTTTATATTTAAGTTAGGCACCCTCCTAGGACGTGAAAATAAGCTTTTAACCAAAATCGGCCAAAAAGTACTAGTACTTTACTGATGTAGTTTTTCAGTTTTTTTTCCGATTTTCTCAAATTTTTTTTTTTAATTAATAAAAATCTATTATTTTTTAGATGCTCTTTGAAATGTATATTCTCATTTTGCCGTTGAAATCTTCTGAAGACCACTTTACTCTTGTTCTTCATATGAAAGATAGGTTCAGTGCAATTTTAAGCATGAAGGAATTGAGCTAGGAAGTTGAAATTTTATATTTAAGTTAGGCACCTTCCTAAGACGTGAAAATAAGCTTTTAACCAAAATCGGCCAAAAAGTACTAGTACTTTACTGATGTAGTTTTTCAGTTTTTTTTCCGATTTTCTCAATTTTTTTTTTTTAATTAATAAAAATCAATTATTTTTTAGATGCTCTTTGAAATGTATATTCTCATTTTGCCGTTGAAATCTTCTGAAGACCACTTTACTCTTGTTCTTCATATGAAAGATAGGTGAAATGGTTGCCATGGTAACAGAATTTAAATCTTTTTAGATTAAAATTCATATAAATCAATTATTTAGATGTCCTTTTAAAAAGTACATCAGTAATATTTTGTGAAAATTGTTTGAAGTACTCATATCATTATATCATTTCATCTAAATTAAATTTTACACTTTGATATTTAGGCCTAATTACCCTACAGTAATACAAGATGGAAATATCACTTGTGTTCTAATAAATATAACAACCATGTGATGATGAAGAATTAAAAGATTTTACATCTAACTAAATATATAACTATCATTGATTTGGCAATATTCTCTGACTGCTTAATTAATTTTTTTTTTTATCGTTCAATTTTTATAATTCTTCCAAATGTCAAAAAAAAAAAAAAATTAACTTAAAAGCTGTTAAATTATTATTTTTAAAAAGAGAAAGAATTTTTCTTAGAAAAGAAGGGAAGGGGGAGGGCGCCTGGCGTGTTTTCTCCTCAACAACAATCAGAGCAGAGTGGCGGGGGAACCTGCCGCCCACGACTCTCCCCTCCTTTGGCCAAACTAACAGCCTAAATAAATTAATATTGGAAATGAATAAAAACTTCTATAAATCAATCGTCTATAACTCGGAAACCGCGCATCCAATTCGCATCGGATCTTTTGTAATGAGTTTAGAATTTCCTAGAGAATATTCACATGGAACTAAAATTGAATAATTAAGAATATATTTTTTCTTTAATCTAACCATCCGTTCAATCAATCAAATGATAGTAAAAAGGATCATCGTTCTATATTCTCTGAAATTTTCCTTTTTATCTGTATATAAAATTTTCAGTTTTTTTTTTTTTTTATTTCTCTTTATTAGCAATCTCCGAACTCCCAATTTTTATTAAATAAACGAATATTATATAAATTTTAAATAAATACCTTAGGGGTTGTCCACATATTAGGTAACGCGTTAGGGCAGGGAGAGGAATGGGCGTAACTAGGGGGGTGCAGGGAGGCATGGCCCCCAGAAGACTCGTGACCCCCCCCCCCCAGAAAGTTCCCTGCCCCCCAAAAATTTAGAAAATATTGGGCTTTCCAGGCCCTCCGGAGGATGGCTGGTCCCATGCCCCCCCCAGCCAAATTCTCTAGTTACGCCCATGCGTGTGAGTTACGTGATACGGGGGGGGGGGGATTGATGATAATAATAAGTAGTGACCGGATTTTAAGCAAAATACTTACTACTTAATTTTTGAGTTCTGGTCCCCCCTCGAAAAAAAATTCTATATACGCCCCTGGTATACACACAGTCTTCGGCAACGTAGGCCATATAAGACTTTAAACGATACTCGTTATTTGTAAATAACTTATAATAATTTCTATTGGGGGTCCAGGCATTCTTATTTAAGCAATTTGGCATCCGAATGGCTTAAATAAAATAATCGGAAGTAAAATTTTTAAAATTTTATATTAAAATTAATTACATCCTTTACCCTCCCCCCCCCCCCCTTTGTCAAAATAAAAATATTTTCCCACACTTATAAATTTTACATCTGTGCCTACCCCTATTCCAAACGTCTCGGGTTCGGACCCCAGGCAGTCCGATGATTTTATTTAAGCCATTTGGATACCAGATGAATGGCCTGAGTTGCCGAAAAGACTGTGTGAATGTGAGTGTGAGTGTGAATGAGAAAAAAGTGTGAATGTTTTAAAATTAAAAAAAAATTTACATCTGCATTCAAATGTTCCGTACTGTCGGGAACTAAATATATGTCGACACGAAAAATCTGGTGTGACAAGCACAAAACACAACTTTCGATTACCGAAGGTATGAGAAAGTTGTGTGCTGTGTGACAATCACACCAGATTTTTAATACTAACTTTTAAAATAGGAGCCGCATTAAAGAGCAAATATTGAACTAGGTGATCCTTTGAGCTAGTTCAGCACTGAACGAGTTGAGGCAAGTTGGAGGGAAAATATACTCTGTGGGGGAAAGAATGTCGTCCAAATTTAAACCAATTTCATATTTTTATGACTTTTATAAAAGTTGACGGAAGAATGGATCCTGAAGGGTACTTAAAATACTGTTTAGATATATATAAAGTAAAAAAAAAATAATTATTGTTTTTACTTTTTTTTAGAAGTGAACGTTCCCGTGAGGAAATTGATACGATTCTAGACATCGCCAAATTAAATAAAGAAGATTTCCATTCAACTGTGGATGTCATTTATTATGCTTCGGATAAAATTGATCATAATTATAAACTCCTTCAACTGGATAATGAAATATTAGAAAATTTCAAACCAGGATCCAGGTATGTTATATTTATTTTTCTTATTTGTGATAATTTTATTTACAAAAAAACCGGCTTTAATAAAATTAGAAACTATCTGGATTTATATATAATTTTTTTTGCAATTCAATTTAAATAAAAATTGAATCTATTTTGAAAAGGTTTGCAATTAAGATAAATTATTTCACTTCAACGAAGGACCTTAACTGTGAATTCCTTCACCTTCTTAATCCTATTCATCCTGATTGCTTGATCAACATGTGTTTTCGGATCTTCTTCAACCAATTCCCAAAAAGAAAAAAAGAGAGAAACAACTTCAGAAGGCATATTAAAAGAAATTAACCTGAAAGACCTCTTTAATTCCCCAAATTTATAACAAAGACATCCTCACTAGATAGTTCTTCCATTTCTCTGACAATCAATACACATTTTTTGGCCTTTAAGAATCTTTTCTAATTTGAAATTATATTTTAATTTTTTTAGACTTGTAATATGCGGAGATCCCGAGGATTATGCTGTGATATGCACAGCAGAAAAGACCTACGAATTAAAAGAATCAGTTAATTTCAACTCAATACTCTTGCTACCAGAATTATCTACTCCATCAAAAATTGTTGACACCAAAGATTCAAGTGTTTTAAAAAGAGAAGTATGAACAAAAATAATCAACATTTATATAGTATATTCGTCGCAAAGCGGGCTTTCCTACTATCCAGGGGCTGCGCCCCCTGGACTCCCTTCCTCGCCGGAGACGAGCAATTGCCCACCTCCGGCAAGCAAGTTTATTGCCAATTTGGGATATTTCTTGTTGCAATGCAAGTGTTAAGATGTTATGGAAGGATCTTGAGTTTAGGCGAGGGTACCGCCTAAGTAAAAGGGTCTATTTATAACTGTTTAAAGGGCCAGTCGTATGCGTGCTCTCTTCTTTTTTCAACTGCTCCGTATCTCCTCCCACACCCCTGGTCGTATACCTGGAAAGCTGGCTCTTTGAGCACAAAGGACGCTCTCTAATTTCCAAGCCAACTTGTAGATTTTGTGTTTCCATATTGTAAAATTTGATTATAATTAATTTTCCAAAATATTTAAGAGATTCATACGTTACTCCCTGATCCATGTACTATATGTGTACTTAATTTCAAATGACATTGAAAATTGTAGATTTCTATAGAACATACACATACATAGATACATTTTTCCCATTTCGTTTATAAAAAAAAAAAAAAAAAAAAATATATATATATATAAATTCAGCATATTTATATAGCCTATATGGAAAAATGTCTTAGTTTAAGCCGCGGAGAATTAAATGTTGAATAATTAACAAGACCTTAATTTATATATTTAGCAATCCTTACCTTTGTTTTATTTCTTCTTTAACTGTTACCAAATATTTTCCTGTAAATTTTTTTTTTTTTTAAATTGCATTTCTTTTCTAAAATTTGAATTAGTCTCTTTTGCGGCCGAATCCGGCGCCCTCCATAAGGGTCTATATAAAGAGAAAGGAGCCCTCGGGGTTAGGGGTGGGGCTGGGGGCCGCCCCCCCCCCCCCCCCCGGGGGGCCCCCGTAGTCCGATCTTGGATACCAAGTGGCTTAGCGTGCTCCCGCGGGGGGGGGCCCGGGGGGGAAGGAATGCCTGGACCCTGTATATGTATATTGAATCAATAACGGTTATCGTAAATGTCTTATATGGCCTGAGTTGCCGAAAAGACAGAGTGAATGTATGTGTGAGTGTGCGTGAGAAAAAAGTGTGAATGTTGATGGATATACACGTTTTGATCTCTCCTGAATCCAAAAAAAGTAGTTTTCGCAACATGGTCTGTCTGTCTGTCTGTGAACTAAATATCTCAAGAACGGAAAGAGGTTGAAATTTTATATTTATGTTAGGTACCTCCTGGGACGTAACACGAAGCTTTTGAACAAAATCGGCCAAAGAGTACTAGTACTTTACTGATGCACTTTTTCAGTTTGTTGATTTTCTCAAAATTCATCAATTGACATTGACAACATTTGTGACAAAATCAACTGAAATTAATAATTTATTGTTTTTTAATTACACTTTTTATATAATTAAATTTTATTTTTAGGTAGTTGGAACTTATGATACATTATATGAAACATGTTTATGTCAACCGAGAACAAAAAAAATCATCAAACTTTTAAAACCGAGTATATATAAAGGAAAAGAATATGAAGCTGATCTTCTCTCATCTAATGTCCCATTATATAATTTCAACACTCTCAGAGTGCATATACAAGCAAGCGATCAAGATATTCAGCAAGAATTTAAGAAATTATCCATCGTTAACTATAAGGGTCAATAGAAATGTATATAATCATCGAGCTCTAACTAAACTGGAATTCTTACGCCTATAGTTACATCGTGCTTAAAGTTAGTCTTTTTCGGTAAAAATCATCATTTATTCAAACAATTATATATCAAATAGCCATCTCTGCAAGAAGATTTGAAATTTTTTTTTTGAATCTTATTCTTTTTAAGGCAATGATACATTTTAGATAAGAGTATCTTCTTTCAAAAGATTTGATTGGTGAGCATTCCAGTTTATTTAGAGGAAATTATTTAAATTCTCAAATTGGCACGTACTTCTAGCAATATTACAGAGAAAAAACTCAAGGAAACAGTGACGCCGTTTTCGTTTTTGCTTGGGGGAGGGCAACATTTTTTTACTTCCAGTGCTACTTAATTTATATACATATAAACATATATATACCTCTATATTATTATCTATACTATCTTCTATACTTATTTAAAAAGAGAGTGTGAGTTTAGTTGAATTTAGGGGCTAAGCTAAGAATTTATTATTTTCTTTCAAAACCTTAAGGGGCGAGGGGCAAATCCCTCCCCCCTGCTCTCCCCCAAATGACGTCCCTGCAAAGAAATAAAACAAACTAGGTGATATCACTTAGTTACATGATTATTTTATTGATTTTTAAAAAAATATTAACAATTTTTAGAGTAAACATTCGTGGTTAAATAATAGAAAATGTTCAATATAAATTTTCATCTTTTTTTTTTATGAAAACAATACAATGAAATAATCACATGAAGAAAAAAAAATTAATTGTACATCTATCTATACTCCTAAATAAATTAGGCATAATGAACTACACTTTCATGGTCTAATAGTGCTGGTCAAGACAATAAGTCTGAACGCACACCAATCGAGCAAAAACGTTTTCGATCAAAATGTTTTGTCCAGGAGCAAAATGTTTTGCTCGATTTCAACGCACACCGAACGAGCAAAAACGTTTTCGAACAAAATGTTTTGTCCACCAAAAGCCCCATATATTTATTTGGTTACCTAGAGGCTTTATAATTCCTTCATTTTGTCCATGCTTATCGGATTTTGGTATATAGGCTTGTAGCACAAAGGAAAGTGTTACCTGCTCATTCATATCAAATTTTATTTCTTTTTCGTTGAGTTGCTCTGAATTGTGCTTGAAGTATGCGCCCATATATATATGATATTATTTTAATAGCTTACACTTTATTTATTTAAGGATTTTTAAGGATGTTAGATCATGACTACCATTTTGAAGTATTAACACGAATATTGAATTTAGTCGAAGAAAACTCCTGGCGATATAATGAGATACCTAAAGGTGAAGTTGTTGAAACTTTATCTGAGCTTATTCCATCGGAAATTCTATCTGAATGTTTTGATTGGTATACTCAACCTGTAGGTAAATATTCCATTACTAAATAATTTTAAATTATTATTTTTTGCGCATTTTAAAACCTTAGTAACCAAGATATTGTTTAAGATCTGGTGTGACTGACCGCACATTGCACAATTTTTCATTCCCTTCGGTTATTGAATTGTTCAATGTGTTTTCTTTCACATCAGATTTTTAATGTCAACAATATATAATTTATTTAGTTTTTAATATATTGTAATGAAAAAATTCGACGAGATTATGATGATTCCCAGGGAAAATGGGACGTTGGCCCACCAAAAAAACTCACTAATTGTTAAATAAAATATTTTCAATGTGTTTTTATAGTTCATAAGTCACCATAACTATTTTCTTTAGTTATTAATTTTCTTTTGTTTTAGAATCAGGTCTCTATGAATTAAATGAATATGCAATATGTAGATTTTTTGGCCATGTGCTTCTGAAACCATCTACAAGATTCAATCTTAAGGATTTTTTTGATGCCTGGCAAAACAGTGTTCCTGAAGGTACATCGAATTTGACTTGATATTTAACTTTTTATTTAACTATTTATTTTAAATAAATGGAATTTGGTGGTTGTGAGTATATTTGATTTAAATCAGAGCAGGTTCATCCAAATAGAAAGCCTTTATCTGCTTCTCGACTCTGGAGACGTTTCGAGATATATTTAATGTCTCATCATCAATCCTTATCCAAATATAGCATAAAGGTGCTCATTAATTGTAGAGCATATGTACATATAAAAATTACTGACCACTTTATGCTATATTTCAACACGGATGATGAGACATTAAATACATCTCGAAACGTCTCCGGAGTCGAAAAGCACAAAAAGGCTTTTTATTTGGCTAAACCTGCCCTGATTTAACTCTTTTTTTAATAAGGCTATTAAGCGGCTTAAAATTTTTCACACTTCATGAAAAGAAAATTAGCCTTCAAATTTCACGTCCAACTGATCATGTTAAGTTTAAATGGACTAGCATCTGAATTTCAGGCTTTTTTGAATCGTCTGTAATCCTAGTTAAATTTTTCCAAAAACATTCCTTTATGAGTTATTACAGAATATGTCAGTTCAGATTAGTGAAAAGGTCTCATAATTCAAACACTAATAAAAAGAGAAATTTGCAAGATGATTTTGTGCGCCTTTATGAATGGGGAGTGTTAAATCCAAAACTTGCAAATTTCTTTATATTAATATTTATTGGCTTATTTACAAAGGGTGTATTTGAAAACCACCAGCTAATTTGTTTAAAACAAAGCTAATATATACACTAAATAAATAAATATAAGGCCGTAGCCAGAATATTTTTCAGGGGCTAACAGTATTTAAAATTTTGGGTTGTTTATTTCTATATATTTCTCTTTATTTACAAATTTTCGAGATTTTTTTTTTTTTTTTTGAGGGGGGTTGAACCTCCCAATATTCCACCCCCCTCCCCCCCGCTGGCTATGGGCCTGATACATGTATATGATAAATCTTGGATACTATCCTTCTATTTTGTTTATTTTTTATAGATTCTAATTCATATAAAAATTATTTATTATTTTTTAGGTATGAAAACCGATGAAGATCAACTTAAAGGATTAGCCTTTCGTGATATGAAATCAATACCACCGGCCATGCGTTATTTTCCTGAAACAGAGTTATCAGAAGATCTTAATGAGCGACTTCAAGCTCTTTTTCAAGCCCGTGAAAAATGGACTTTGGATCAAATTACACCTTATTTGAGGTAATAAAAAACATATCACTGAGCTTTGAAAAGATATTTCTGGCTACTTGATATCTTGGTATTCCTAATCATGTTATGGCTTTCATTAAATATACCTCAGTATTTATTCCAAAGCGCTGGTATTAATGTGGAGACATGGGCGTCCACAGGGGGGGGGCAACCAGGCACTTGCCCCCCCCCCCCGCCCTGGAAAATTAAAATGATACAAAAAAATGTATAAAACAAAAAAAAAATACAAAAAAAACCTTTCTCAGTATACATCCACCTTGCCGCGGTGAGAAACCTTTAAATACTAAGAGATGTATATATAACATTATTAATATCAAAGTACGTTTTTTACTTTCTCTTACCTATGTATATATGTAATATATATATAGAGAGAAAGTATTGGATTCATGTCAAAAATTCGATGTCGAGATTTTGATGGATCTTCACGTTTTGAGGTCCCCTGAATCCAAAAGTGGTTTTCGCGACATGGTCTGTCTGTGGGTGTGTGGGTGGGTGGGTGGGTGGGTGGGTGGGTGGGTGGGTGTGTGGGTGTGTGTCAAATTTTAAGCATGAAGGAATTGAGCTATGAGGCTGAAATTTTATATTTAAGTTAAACACCCCCGGGATCGGAAAAATAAGCTTTTAATCAAAATCGGCCAAAGAGTACTAGTACTTTACTGATGTACTTTTTCAGTTTTTTTCGATTTTCTCAAAATTCGCTCTAACGATTTTGATTAAAATTCAAAAATCAATTATTTTTTAGATGCTCTTTCAAATGTATATTCTCGTTTTGCCCCTCAAAATTGTTTGAAGCACACTTTACTCTTGTGCTTCATAGGAAAGATAGGAGAAATGGTTGCCATGGTAACAAAATATAAATATTTTCCCATACTTATAAATTTTACATCTGAATTCAAATATTCCCTACTGCCGGGAACTAAATATATGTCGACACAAAAAATCTGGTGTGACAAGCACAGTACACAACTTTCGATTACCGAAGGTAAGAGAAAGTTGTGTGCTGTGGCCAGTCACACCAGATTTTTTAACTTATCTGGAAGTGACATGCCCCCCCCCCCCCCTGCATAAAATCCTGCGGACGCCCTTGTGTGGAGATGATCGTTGATTGGCAAGAGAAAGAAAAATTACAAAATAATGAGTTTATTATTCCTTATATTTCGCAGACATATCAGTTGTTGTTGTTGTTGTTTGTAGATGGCCGTAAGGATGATCAATTTAATTATAAGGACCGTCTGCCAAAAAATAAATACTTTTGCGTATTATCTTCTGAAGATGATTCCATATCACTGAGGTCGAAATATTTACAAATAAACGGATAATACGCAAAAGTATTTATTTTTTGGCCGACGGTCCTTATAATTAAATATCAGCACAGTGCTGGACTGGCTGACCGGATTACCGGGAATACCTCAAATATATTTAAGGTTTTAAATAACTAATGTACTTTTTGTAATTTTTTTTTCTTAAATTTAATATTATGGGCCTACGTTACCGACATTTCCCAGGCCTAAATGTGTTTTCAGTCTAGTCCTGTCAGCACTTCTTTAGAGGCAACTCATTGCCACTCAAAATTGTACATGTTTGTTTAGCAGAATGCTGACAAGGTAGTAAAGATTAAAAAATTATCAGTTCAGTTGACGTTGGGATTACTTTAAAGAGAGACACTTTTGACCCATAAAATCCGCAGCTTTCATAGGTTCTGGATAACTGAGATCAGAATAATCGAATTTCTATATGATGATTAAATAATTCATTTGTCAGTTAAATTTCTTTTCATTAATTTGATTTTGACTTAAATTTTCTTTGTTTTTTAGCCGAATGACCACTCCAACAATGGATGTGACTAAACTGCTTACAATTTACACTAGGAGTGAAGTTATTGACGGCATTCGTCATTATGGTCCAAAGCATAGGTAAAAAAATGTGTTATAAAAAATTATATTTGTATTTTAAAGTATAATTTTATTAAATATATATATTTACTTCTATATATTTTTCAATTTATTAAATCTATTTCATATACCTAATTCCATTTTTCATATGCATTATTAAAATTTAAGTTGTACTACTTACTATGCTTCTTCTTCTTTCTTCGCCTAAATCCCGTGGTGTGGGGTCGGTGGTTCATGGGTTTTTGGGACCGGGAATGAATAGAACAGGCCGGCCCGTCGCACGGTCTGACGCCTGTTGAAAATATAAAAGGAAAGAGACTGACATGCAAAGAACAGAAGTACTGCTGTTGGAGCAAATTTTGAGAAAATCAAAAAAAGCAGTAAAGTACTAGTACTCTTTGGCCGATTTTGTTCAAAAGCTCCGTATCACGCCCCATTGGGGGTACCTAACTTAAATATAAAATTTCAACCTTCAAGCCCTTTTCATTTTTGAGATATTTTATTCGCGGTCAGACACACAGACAGACAGACCATGTTGCAAAAACCACTTTTTTTGGACTCAGGGTCCCTCAAAACCTGAATATCAATCAAAATCTCGACACCGAATTTTGGATATGAATCCAATACTCTCTAAATTTAATATAGGTAAGAGAAAGTAAAACGACCTCCAGGGAAGCTTCGCCATACAGAATATGTATGGAGGATATTTGTCTAAGAATTTGGCCCTTTTGCTTGAAAATATTAAATCAAATACAATAAATAGAAGTGGCCCTCACCTTCCACGCGGTTAATATATTGTGTAAATATAATTCTCCCTTTTTCCCTCTACTTTTTCCCTTCCTCCATCGTTAAATATTGCTTGAACCAGTCACATGTTTCGCGCGTCCAGTTAGTTTCAGAAAAGTCCGTTAGAGGCGCAGTCTAATTTGAAAAACGTTTTATTTTGTCCCATCTTGATGGTTTTTTTTCTGTAAAACCAGGGGGGTGGACAGCTCTACGGGAAGAATTTCCTCAAGTTTTTATTTAGTTACACGCAGGTATAACCAGAGAGCACCGCTGGGCTGGCTGAAATAGTTCAAAATTTACTCCATAGATGTCGCTCTGTTCGCTGTCTCCAGGCCAGGGAGTTTTGATTGTCATTTTCAAAAGCAAAGTTAATTTCAGGATTGTATGATCTGTGTTACGGCCTTTTTCAATATATAAGATTTTTCATATACATTTTTTAAAATATTATTTCTTGGTGTTATTCTTAATACCAATATTATATATGACCATATTCTTAACACAGAAAAGAATCGATCCATTGTCAAGAGAAGCGCTACAAAAATCTTATCTGAAAAGAAATGGGGTTATTTATTTTGATTTCCTACAAAAGATAAATTTTTTACAATTGATAATAAATTATTATTGGTTCAGAGGTAGAGTATTAACTGCTGATACCAAAGGTCAAGGGTTCGCATCTAGCATCATATAGAGACGGGGTTTAAATGGCCTCTTATGCCGAAAAAGACCTTAAACTTAATCGAATAAAAAAAAAAAATTAAAATAATTAAATAAATAAATAATTCATAAAAAAATTTATGAATTTCATTCATTAAAAAAAAAAAAAAAAACATGTCGAAAAATTCTTTAAAATATCTAAGTTATTTGAGATACAAATTTAGAGACACTATTTGTCCTTAATTTGATTTCGTTTAGAAAAAATTAAAAGTAGGCCTAACAGTCGCAAATTAAGTAGCTTAAAAAGGTATGTGAAAATAACAAAACAAGTGTACGCGAGAGTAAAATGGTAGAATTTGGAAACAACGATTTCGAACGAGCTTGAGTTCAAAACCCATGTGGGCGAGTTTTTTTTTTCCACCGCTTACTGTTTAGTTGGAACTGCGGCCATAGAGAGCGTTAATTTGACACAAAATTTCTGTTTAATTTTTGCGCGCAAAGTTAGTACGCAGAAACTTCTGTAAGGGGGCGTTAAAACTTGCGGACAACTTTTAACATGGAGCTGTCCAATCTTGATATATGTATGATCTGTGTGTAAAACAAAAACACGTGTGAGAAGGCATGCCTGTTATAAAAATTAGTTAAAATTTAATAATTATTGTGAAATTATTTATTAAAATTATTTAAATGGCATCATTAAAGAGAAAATTAAAATCTAATCAGGGAAAGGAAAAAAGAAAGTATTCCAGACCCAGAACCTGAAGAGGTTAGTATTTTATTTCTTATTAATCCTATTTAA
>JAKCPI010015981.1:0-58188 GCA_023213315.1 Euborellia annulipes
ATGCATTGAGATTTATTCATCCAAATAGAAAGAGAGGGAAGATTATGAGTGCAAGTGAGAAAGAGATCTCTTTCTCACTTGCACTATCGATAGTCACTAATAGAAGCTGACTTCTCTCGATCGATCGTCTAAAAATAAAACCTGATTATGACGTCACCAATTCTCAGAAACAAATTAAGCAAAAAATATTAATAAAAAAAAAAAACAATAAAATTATTTTCTATTTTTACTTTCTCTTACCTATGTATATATGTAATATATATATAGAGAGAAAGTATTGGATTCATGTCAAAAATTCGATGTCGAGATTTTGATGGATCTTCACGTTTTGAGGTCCCCTGAATCCAAAAAAGTGGTTTTCGCGACATGGTCTGTCTGTGTGTGGGTGGGTGGGTGTGTGGGTGTGTGGGTGTGTGGGTGTGTGTGTGTGTGTGTGTGTGTTCAATTTTAAGCATGAAGGAATTGAGCTACGAGGTTGAAATTTTATATTTAAGTTAAACATCTCCCGGGACCGGAAAAATAAGCTTTTAATCAAAATCGGCCAAAGAGTACTAGTACTTTACGGATGTACTTTTTCAGTTTTTTTCGATTTTCTCAAAATTTGCTCCAACGATTTTTTTTTAAAATTCAAAAATCAATTATTTTTTAGATGCTCTTTAAAATGTATATTCTCATTTTGCGATTGAAATCTTCTGAAGACCACTTTACTCTTGTATTTCATAGGAAAGGATAGGAAAAATGGTTGCCATGGTAACAAAATATAAATATTTTCCCATACTTATAAATTTTACAATTGAATTCAAATGTTCTGTACTGTGTACTGTCGGGAACTAAATATATGTCGACACAAAAAATCTGGTGTGACAAGCACAGAACACAACTTTCGATTACCGAAGGTAAGAGAAAGTTGTGTGCTGTGCGCCAGTCACACCAGATTTTTTTTTTTAATTTAATAAAAAAAAAAAAAATTACATCTTCAAAGTGTACTTCAAACAATTTTCTCAAAATATTACTGATATACTTTTTAAAAGGACATCTAAATAATAATTGATTTATATGAATTTTAATCTAATAAAAAGAAAAATTAAAAAAATATGGGGGTTTTCAGGCCCACCGGAGGATAGCTGGTCCCATGCCCTCCACCCCCAGTTAAATTCTCTAGTTACGCCCATGCTGGTCTTCAAACAATTTTGAAAGCAAAATGAGAACAGTATCAAAAAATAATTGATTTTTTTAAGAGAAAGTAAAAATTAATATGTCAAAATAAATTTGGAAAATCGATTTTTAATCATTTTCAGAACGTTTTGAGACTAAAATTTCATTGTTTTAGCTTGAATATTTGATATACTAAGTTATTCAATCAATATCAAGGCCTAAATGTGTTTATTTAATTAAAAAACAATAAATTAGGATAATTAGAAAATGAAAGAGGCAGTTAAAATTTGAAGATGTAAAAGGCAATTAATAAACCCCCATTTTATGTGGCCGTAGTTAAATAAAAAAATGTCTATAGCTATATAATTGATTGAAAAGACCAGTTTTGCATTTTTCCACAAATCCAACGACAAATAAGAGAGATATAGCGATTTTTTGAAAAGCGATTGTGCGCGTGAAGAAAAGCCTAGACGAGAGTGAAGCGAGGCTCCTTGGCTGCACTCTGGGCGCCGATCGAAGTAGAAAAAACAAATTGATGCTCTCCCAGCATTTGAAATAATTGCCTAATTGATTGATTTAATCCTTTTATGCCTTTATAAAACTTTATTTTTAAACTTTTTTTAACTATAACAATATAAGTCTGCATATTTATCTATAAAAAAATTCAATCCTTTGAGAAAAAATAAATTTCAAAATATTTCGTCTTCAAACAAAGAGATGCTTATTTCTCATAAATATATTAAATAATAAAACCCATCCCTTTAGACCTTTAGTTCAGGAATTGAGCTATCGGATTGAAATTTTATATTTATGTTAGGTACCCTCCAGGACACTCAAAACCTTTTGAACAAGATCAGCCAAAAAGTATTCCAAAAGCCATAGTCAACTAGCTTATCCGGGGGATAGCTATTTAATTAGAACTGAAGCACCCGGTCCTTAGAGTATATAAAGAATATTTGTTTTTTTTTTTTATTTGCCCTCTCGGCTACTGAGGCCATTTAAGTATAAAGAATATTATTTAAAATATTGCATAATCAAAGGATTCTGGAGATTCTACAGTCTTGTCTTACTTTTTTAGGAAATTGTCAAAAAATTTATAAATCTTTATTTTATAATTTCTACTATTTTACAAATTCACTGGTAGCTTTTGATAATTTATATCAAAAATATTCAGACTAAATAAAAGGAATATTTTTTTTTCTAATCAATTTTATCATTTAATATTTACTAGGGTTAATTAATCCTTTTGATTCTCCTGACTTCAAAGCACCAATTCATACATATTCATTTCTACACAACCTACTTAAAATAGATGAATCTTTTTTATTCTAAATACTAAACATTCTTTATTTTGTTTTGTTCCAGATGTGACGCACAATCCACGACCGCCGTTAACCGAAGGTACGCAATCTACAAAAAGATTTCTTTTCCTTCTTTCTAGTCCTAGTTAAAAGAATTTGAACAAACTTACGATAAAATCTCGAGGTCAGGAAAAAAAGTGTGTGTGTGGGGGGGGGATAAGCGGGGGCGGTTATGACCTGAACTATGTGCTGGTCATTCCGTGTTTATTGGTCATTAAAAACAAGCGTCTACAACAACAACAACAACAACAACACACGGCCCAATTTAGTTGCGTTTTTTTTTTGTTCATCTAATGTATTTTTTTTTATTCTATTGGCATTGGTGTACCTGGTATATGTATTTATAGAGAGGGACAGGGTAAAACAACGTTTTTAATTTCATCATAATTATTTAGAAAGGGATTGGGAATTTTATAAATTTCATTGTTTTAATTATTGGACATATTCCTGGGTGCATGTGACCACTGGTCATTATTAGGGGTGTTCGATTATGGAAATTTTTTTTCGTTTTTTCCCTCTCGTGAAAATCATTTGACCTTTTTTTTATGTTACGAGTCTCACCCCATCTTTTCAAACGCATGTTTCCTGAAAATATTCAAAAAAAAAAAATAATAATAATAATAATTTTTAATTTTTGTAGGGCATTAGGTAAAAACTATGTTAGATCTTAAATGATTTTTATATAGAAGGTCTTGATAATACAGAGATTATAGCTCTTATATAGAGTTACCATAATTTATTGACGCCAGATCCGGACAGAAGACTTCCGGGGGTCAGAGGGGTATGGAAATTTTTGAAAATTAGGCACTGCGTTTTTAGCTACCCTGAGACGTGAAAAATAATATCAAACTTAGCTTGATTTATAAGCTTTTTACATTAAAAAAAAAGTACAATTTGGTAAATAAATTACAAAATTTGTAACGCTTTTTAATACACTATCTCTTGAATTCCATGAAATACTGTATTTACATACAGTTGATAACAACATGTGGTGCTGCTCGGAGTGAAATTCTCTAATTTGGCCACGCTTTCGGTTTATATTAGTAAAATCGGGACATTTCTCAGATCTGAACACGTGTTCCAAATCCGGACTGTCCTGACAAAATCCGGACTTCTGGTAATTCTACTGATATAACATTTAGTTGCCGCACGATTGGAATTTACAATGTGAAATTATCTGAAATAAATAATACTGGGCCTGTTAAATAAATAATTATAAATATTATTACTTTCTCTTACTGTATCCTAGTATTTGTCGTCCGTTTTGTAAGTGGAGAAAATTTTTTTTTTTAAGTTTCATTTAGGACCGGTTGTTTCTGCTCTAATTAACTAGCTATCCCTCTGATAAACTAGTTGACTATGACTTTTGAGTTTTTTCCCAATCATTTAAGCAAATCATATGAATAGATAAGAGCCCAGCTCGAAGTTAGTTAGCTAAGACCCAATGTTTGGTATAAGGCTTAACTTAGACTTAGGGTCAAATTAGAAACACAAACCTTGTTTATTTATTTTTTTTTTAACACTCACACTTTTTCCATTCACACTCACATTCTCACACACATACACACAGTCTTTTAGGCAACTTAGGCCATATACGACTTTAAACGATAATATATATAATATATCTATTGGGGGTCCAGGCATTCTTTTTTAAGCCATTTGGTATCCAAATTTACTAACTTTAAATGCCTCTACGCCCTTGATTACCCCAATTTTTTCTCCATGTTAATATATACCAGTATATAAATTGTAGTAAATTAAGTCAGCTTAAAGGTTGTTCATGTTTTTATGTCATCCCCTCATCCCACAAAAAAAAATACCGTGATTAAAATAGCGAAGAAGAATTAAATGCCTTGAGCGTCGTTTAGCCAACTTTTTTTTTTTGTCTCAAAGTCCCTTAAAGATAATAAAAACAAACTCACGCCTAGTGTAAAAACAATAAAAAGAATTTTTTTTTTTTTATTTATTCATAAACAGTATTTTATTAAGTCAAGTTACTAACAAAAAAAAAATTATACATTTTATTTTCATTAATAGTTAAGTATAATAACGACTAAAGGCTCAACAAAAGTCCCTGAGGACTTGCATTTACTTTTTTTTTTTTTGAATTAATTCAAATCTAGAAAAAACATTTAATGAAACCGAAGGACTCTTTCTGGAGTCTCCATGGACTTGATTTTTAAGAAAAATTCGATGTCAAGATATGTTGAAATTTTATATTTAAGTTAAGTACTCCCCTGGCATGTAACACAAACCTTTTGAACAAAATCGTCCAAAAAGTACTAATACTTTACTGATATTCTAGCTTTATTTCGATTTTCTCAAAATTCGCTTTAAGGATTTAGATTAAAATTCACAGGAATAGCTTTAAATAATCAGGCACCAAATTCACTATTAGCCTGAGCAATAGATGATTTTGTCCTTGTCTCTCCTTAATTCTTAAATTTCTCAAATCTCAAATCTTTGTAAATATTTTGAGGGTTGTTTTTTTTTAATTTTTGTTTTTTGAATATGATGTAGAGGTGAATGTCCTCTTTTTCATTAAAACTAGGTCAAGTTCAAGTTTTATTAGGTAATAAAATAATAAAAAATTTTTTTGATATTCTCTGATTTTATTTATTGCTTTGATGATGTATTCCTTGCTTTAGTTTGTTGCGTCTAGGGAAAAAATAATCGATTATTCCTATTAAACAATTATTGGGTCCGGACAGACGGAAAAATAATCGATTATGGGAAAAAATAATCGAGTATACCTTTTTTTTTCTCTAGCAAAATTTTTGCCTTTCGTGAAAATCATTTGACCTTTTTTTTAGCAAAACGAAATTTTTTCCCTATAATCAATTTTTTTTTTTTATATATAATCGATTAATTATTTTGCGCAGCCCTGTGTCTGGAAGTGAATTATTAAAATTCGTTTACTCAGAGGTTGCTTTTTTGAT
This sequence comes from Euborellia annulipes, assembly GCA_023213315.1. Classification (NCBI taxonomy): domain Eukaryota; kingdom Metazoa; phylum Arthropoda; class Insecta; order Dermaptera; family Anisolabididae; genus Euborellia; species Euborellia annulipes. The sequence goes on from JAKCPI010015981.1 coordinate 5,456, forward strand.
TAAAAATTGCCCGAACTAGGGCTGTTATTTTTTCGAGTCTTATTTTACTTTCAAATTTAATAAAATTTATTTCGGGAAGAGAAATTGTTTTGATTTGTGGGTTCTATCGTCACACATTCTCTTGTTCCTTGGAGGGCACCCATCCAGAGGTTAATCAGCACTTGGCATTGCTTAACATCAGTGACGGTTTGTGTAGGAAAGTCTGACAGGCAATGGCAGATTCAAGGATGGATGTATTGCTGGATTTAAATTAATAGGGAGTCGGCTAGAGCTTAATCTCACTGATCTCCATTTATGTGACGATAAAAACAGAAAAATCAAAATATTGAAATAATTTGTATTAAAAAAAAAAATATTTTATTCATCATTCTTAACAATTTTTGTTAATAAAGGAATTTCGCTATTTTGAAGTGAAGGCCCAATGTTTTCAGGTTGCTTAGTAGATAGAATCTCTGTCTGTGTGCGTGTCTGGATCTTTTTATTAATAGATGATACGTCACTAGGATTGTTGACTAACCGGTTCTTGTTGATCTTGGCCAGTTGCCAGGCTCCATCCTCTCTCTCTTTCGCTCTCATGCAAATCCATTTCTCTAATAAAAAATAACTTCCCTGTAAAGGAAAATTAATTTTTTTTGAGATTATTTCAACTGAATAAAGAATATTATTCATATTTAATTTTTATTTACTATTTTTGACCAATGATTCTCAACCAGGGAGGATATAGACCCCAGCGTTGATTTAATAATATGAGACATTAAAAAAAAAATTCTAAAAAAGAGCATAGACAATTTATTACACCTCGTATAAACAAAACGAGGATATATGTCACTAATTATAAAATTCTAGGTTAATTTATAATAAAAAATTTTATTCAATTTTGTAATTTTTTTACTTTCTCTTACTATATATATATATATAAAGTATTGTACTCATGTCAAAAATTCAATATTGAGATTTTGATGGAAATACAGTTTTTAGAGTAAAAAAAAACCTCTCCTGTCTGTCTGTGTCCGTGTTTTTCTAACAGAATATTTGAAGAACGAAAAGTTCTAGGTTTTTTTTTTTTTTTTAACACTCACTTTTTTCTCATTCACACAGTCTTTTCGGCAACTTAGGCCATTTAAGACTTTTACGATAACCTTTATTTATTAATATAAATTTATTTGGGGTCAAGGCATTCTTATTTAAGCCATTTGGTATCCAAATAGCTTAAATAAAATCATCGGACTGCCTGGGGTCCGAACCCGCGACGTTTGGTATACGAGGTTAGCACGCTAACCTCTACACCAAGCCCCGAGGGCTTTCTAGAAGGTTGAAATTCGATACTCCTTTTGATTTTTAAGATCTTTTTCGGCATCTGAGGCCATTTAGACCCCGTCCCTATTTATTTCAATTGAATGGTATCCAATTCAATTTTTTGCCTGGGACGGGATGCAGACTCTCGACCTTTGGCACCAAAAGCTCTACCTCTGAGCCATAGGTAAAGGCAGCGGCGTAACCAGCCTTTGAGGGCGGGGGGGGGGTGAAGCTCAACTAGGCCGCCGATTTTCCAGGGGGATTCATAGGCCGTAGGGCGCCTATGCCGGTTTCGAGGGGCGCCAAGGGCTTGATGCGCCTGGGGCGGGGGAGGGCGCCCCCCTCGCCCCCCACCTGGTTACGCCACTGGGTAAAGGGCGTATATTTTTTAAATATAGGTAAAAATAATTTCCTCTCTTTATTTGTAAATTATTTTGACATCTATTTAATATATTTTGAAGGGTTTACTAAATAATGTTCTATGGTTTTGATTTTAAATAAAAAAAATCCTCTCTCGACTTGGTTAGGAAAGTGGCTGCTGGCTGGACCAGCTTGTTCATCTCGAGTAACTCCCACAAGAAAAGAATATTAAATAAAACTAAGTATTTTATAATTTGTATGGCTTATCATATTTTTTTTCGCCACCAAAATGGAGATAAAATGAGACATCTAGACTTCCTTCTTTTTTTTTTAAATCTCTCTCTTTCTGTTTCTCTTGCTCTTTATTAATTTCACTTTATATTAAATTAATTACGTACTTTCCATAATATGAATCTTAATAAAAAGAAAATAAAATCCTTTTGAAATTTATTTATAAATAACGATTATATTAAAATGAATATTTTTTTACTAACAAGTAACCAAGGGGTCTTCGTAAGGATGCAACCTTTAGCCTTCTTTCTTTAGAACGTCCATTCCCAACCTGGGGTATATAAATTCGTTATAGTAGTTAGCGTAAAGCCACTCAATCATTTCACTTATTTTCGACTAATTGCTCTAGAATTTGAATCAAAACATGAATTATTAATTTTAAAAAGATTTAACCACTGCTTTAGACAATTATTAAAAAATTTCTCTAGTTACTTGGGTTACCTATCTTTCAGAAACCAAAAAGAAATTTATGATCTGGTCTTATTTAGATCAATTAATAAGCCTACATTTAGTTAATTTTTTTTTGTAAATTTGAGAAAATTGTTTTTTCGAGTTTAGGCTTTCACGGTTTCTGTTTAACTGTAGTTTATTAGTAAAATAGTAAAAAATTGAGAAAATATGGGTCTTTCCAGGCTCTCAGCGAGGATGGCTGGTCCCATGCCCCCCCCCCCAGCCATATTCTCTAGTTACGCCCATGGTGGTCTTCAAACAATTTTGAAAGCAAAATGAGAACAGCATCAAAAAAATAATTGATTCTTGAATTTTAACAGAAAGTAAAAATTAATATGTCAAAATAAATTTGGAAAATCGATTTTTAATCATTTTCAGAACGTTTTGAGACTAAATTGTTTCATTGTTTTTGCTTGAATATTTTATATACTAAGTTATTCAATCAATATCAAGGCCTAAATGTGTTTATTTAATTAAAAAACAATAAATTAGGATAATTAGAAAATGAAAGAGGCAGTTAAAATTTGAAGATGTAAAAGGCAATCAATAAACCCCCATTTTATGTGGTCGTAGTTAAATAAAAAAATGTCTATAGCTTTATAATTGATTGAAAAGACCAGTTTTGCATTTTTCCACAAATCCAACGACAAATAAGAGAGATAGAGATATTTTTTGAAAAGCGAATCTGCGCGTGAAGAAAAGCCTAGACGAGAGTGAAGCGAGGCTCCCTGGCTGCACTCTGGGCGCCGATCGAATTAGAAAAAACAAATTGATGCTCTCCCATCATTTGAAATAAACGCCAAATTGATTGATTTAATCCTTTTATGCCTTTATAAAACTTTATTTTTAAACTTTTTTTAACTATAACAATATAAGTCTGCATATTTATCTATAAAAAAATTCAATCCTTTGAGAAAAAATAAATTTCAAAATATTTCGTCTTCAAACAAAGAGATGCTTATTTCTCATAAATATATTAAATAATAAAACCCATCCCTTTAGACCTTTAGTTCAGTGCTTGTTAAACTTTTTGAGTCACGGCCCCCTTGGTAACCAAATAAATATCTCAAGGCCCCCCCCCCCTATTTTTTTTTTACATTCTCTTGCCTACAGTATGTGTGTTCAATTTTAAGCATGAAGGAACTGAGCTAGGAGGGTGAAATTTTATATTTAAGTTAGACACCCCTCTGAGGCGTGGAAATAAGCTTTTAATCAAAATCAGCCAAAAAGTACTAGTACTTTACTAATGTCGTTTTTCAGTTTTTTTCGATTTTCGCATAATTCGCTTTTTTTTTTTTAAATTAATAAATCAATTATTTTTTAGATGCTCTTTAAAATGTATATTCTTATTTTGCCGTTGAAATCTTCTGAAGACCACTTTACTCTTGTTCTTCATAGGAAAGATAGGTGAAATGGTTGCCATGGTAACAAAATATAAATATTTTCCCATGTTTATAATTTTGACATCTTAAATTTCTAACATATTGGCGGAAACTAAATATATTTCGACACGAAAAATCTGGTGTGACAAGCACAGAACACACTTTCGATTACCGAAGGTAAGAGAAAGTTGTGTGCTGTGCGCCAGTCACACCAGATTTTTTTTTTAGATTAAAATTCACATAAATCAATTATTTAGATGCCCTTTTAAAAAGTACATCAGTAATATTTTGTGAAATTTTTTTGAAGTACTCAAATCATTTCATCTAAATTAAATTTTACACTTTGATATTTAACTATCCTACAGTAATACAAGATCGAAATATCACTTGTGTTCAAATAAATATAACAACGATGTGATGATGAAGTATTGAAAGATTTTACATCTAACTAAATAGACTATATAACTATCATTTATTTGGCATTATTTTATCTGAATGCTTAATTAATTTTATTTTCTCGTTCAATTTTTATAATTCTTCCAAATATCCAAAAAAAAAAAAATGTATTGTTTTTTTTATAGTTTGTTAAATTATTATTTTTAAAAAGAGAAAGAATTTTTCTTAGAAAAGAGGGGAAGGGGAGAGGCGGCTGGCGGTTTTTCTCTCCAGGAACAATCAGTGCAGCGGGGTGGGGGAACCTGCCGCCCACGACCCTCCCCTCCTTTGGCCAAACTAAGTGCTCAAATTAAATAAGATTGGAAATGAATAAAACTTTGATAATTCAAATGTCTATAACTCGGAAACCGCGCATCCAATTCGCATCGGATTTTTTGTAATGAGTTTAGAATTTCCTAGAGAATATTCACATGTAACTAAAATTGAATAATTAAGAATATATTTTTTCTTTAATCTAACCATCTGTTCAACCAATCAAATGATAGTAAAAAGGATCATCGTTCTATATACTCTCTGAAATTTTCCCTCTTATCTGTATATAAAATTTTCAAACAGTTTTTTTTTATTTCTTTTTATTAGCAATCTCCGCACTCCCAATTTTTATTAAATAAACGAATATTATATAAATTTTAAATAAATACCTTAGGGGTTGTCCACATATTACGTAACGCGTTAGGGGAGGGAGAGGCATGGGCGTAACTAGGGGGTGCCGGGGGGCATGCCCCCCAGAAAGCTCGTGTCCCCCCCCCCAAAAAAAAAAGCTCCCTGCCCCAAGAAAAATTGAGAAAATATGGAGCTTTCCAGGCCCTCCGGAGGATAGCTGGTCCCATGCCCCCCCCCCCCAGCGAGGATGGCTTGTCCCATGGCCCCCCAGCCAAATTCTCTAGTTACGCCCATGTACGCAGGTTTTGAGGTTTTAATGAACTGAGATTGAATTTAATAATATGATTATCAATAAAATATTTTAATAAGATTTTATCCATTTATATAATTGTTTTATAAGCTTAATTCAAATTTTACTATATATTAATAATAATCTCTCTTTATTAACTATAAATTATAAATAAAATGGCAACATTTATATGCATATAAATCATATTTCTATTAATATGTTAATAATTAACTAGAAAAATATTCCGTATAATAGAGAAAATATAACAGACTATAACAAGTTTATTTTTTAACATTACTTTTTGATTTCAGACGTTAAAAGGTTAATTAATTCTTTATCTGTACTCTCTCTATAATTATTTACTATGGTTTATTAAAATTAAAAGGGAAAGTTTACTATTTAAATATACGTACTGAAAATTCTTTGCGTGTTTACTTTTCAAACTTTTAGAGGAGTAAAACGGTAAACAAAAACAAAAATAGGAAGGGAGAGGGAAGTTTCTGTTACTCTTTGAAGTTAACTTTAATTCCAAACTCTCATAACCTTTAAATACTATTTTTAAACGATATTATATTTTAATTTATTAATATATTTATTTATACAAATTATAAAATACATATACGACCTGTTTTTTAACAAAAGGCAACTTTTTTTCATTCCCCCAACTCTTTCTTTCATGTACAAAATAATTCAAATATTTTTACTAAATCCTTTGATCAAGCAGAAATTTATTTGATTCAAATTTTATTTCCTTATCAATAATTTGTTTATTTTAAGGCTTAGAGTTTCTATTGAGTTGAAAATATTTTTTGTTTGATTGGGCATGTCGGATTCCTGGTCTCGAACCAGGAGTTCCCGCATTCATTTTTATTCTAGGTCGCCGGCACAAGTCCCAGTGGCGTCATTTGAAGGTTTAGGGGAGGGGCGATAATAAGTGTTTTGTGAACTCTAGAACAATTATTTAAAAAAATCCATTATTGATGCATTTTTGGTTGCCTAACTTCAAGTTACCAACAGGAACTCGTTATATTCTTTGATATCAAAGAATTGTTACGAGAAACCTACGTTAAAGTGTTTCTTTGAGTTTTTTGTTCTTTTTTTTAAGTGGTTTTTTCTTAGAGTTTAAATAAGTGATTTATATCATTCTATTTCTTGTTTCGTCTGCTACTTGCAATATTGTGGTCGTTTCCAACATTACTTCCGACAGAGCCTAAGGGAATCTAAGTAGAGGATTGCTAATCTATTCAAACAAAATTATTAGTCAAAAAAGGTATTTATAGCTACAATAATCCTAGATATTCTTTGAGATTTTGAAAATTTGTTGAAATATGTTAACAATAGAGAAATTACTCTATTGTTGTCAAAACTAAAGTTTTTTTATTCTGTCTTAAATCTTGATCAGTTAGGTGTCAAAACAATAAATTTAAAAAAAAATTCATTTTAATAAGTAGGCTATTATTTGAATTGGTTTACAGATCTGGCCATATTTCTCAAAATGAATTTTTTTTTAATTTATTATTTTGACCCCTAATAACTAGTCAAGGTTTAAAATTGAGTAAAAAAACATCCAGTTTTGAAAAGATTAATCCGGCATCATCCAATCAATAATTTCTCTATTCTCTTTTTTTAATTTTTTCGGCTACAGAGGCTATTAGGGGTTATTAATTTATTTAAATAATTTACAATACAATAGTACTGATGGCTACCGGGAGGAGTTCCCAGGGCCGGATCTAGGGAGGGGGGCAGTGGGTGCATGTGCCCCGGGTGGCAATTAAAGAAAGATTTACTAAAAAAAAGGTAAAATGATATGAATTTTGTATAGAAAATTTTAAGGAGGGGGCGGCAAATTAAATTTTTTGCCCTCCTTAAAAAATCTCCTAGTTCCGGCCCTGGGAGTTCCACAAGCTGATTGCTCGGGGTCATCAATCCCGAGCTTTCGCCGCGTTTGGCATTGCTTAACTTTTTTTTTTTGATGAATAATTGTTTTCTAGCAAGATCAGTTGTTGAATGAAATTAACAAGTTGTTTTAAAGAGACTCGGTAACAATTAATCAAAATTATTGAAGTAATTTTGATAGTAAATAAATCTTGGCGTTTACTTAAAAAGTCTTTTGTATTTGTTGTTTATTTCCATTAAACGACCCTTTATTATGCTTCCTTGAGTCAAATTCCTAGTGAAATATATTTATTATGTCATGTATATTCTAACAAATATTAATATCCTTCAAAAAAGAAAAAAAAAAGTCGAAATCGCTAAGGTAATTTAATGTTTCCTTCGTACAAGATTGTTGCAAAGAGTTCTACATACCTTTCTTTCCCTCTTCCCACTTTCTCTCTCACTGAGTAAATCTGAAACTCTGAATACTTGAGAAGAAGAAAAGAAAGGGAACGAGGAAAGGTAGAATAGTAAGACTAGGAAGGAAAGAAAATAAGTCTTCAACATTAAGAATCGCTCTCGTTCTCTCCTTATTCTTCTCTTTCGTTCCGGATCTCCTCGTCACCTTTTCTTGCGCCCAACCGAAAGTTGTTTAAAACTTTCAACATTTCAAAAGCCCCTCTTGCTTTCTTTTACAACTGTTGTAAGTTAGACAAGTCAGAAAATAGAGAACAACTTGTAGACTCATAAAGGAGGTGTTGTTTCAGATATTTGGAAAATTAAAAAAAAAAAGCTCTTCCTGTTACCTGATTATTAATTCTTTTATACCTTTATATCCAATTTATAAATAATTCGATTAATCTCCGGGGGCCTGACAACAGAGAAGAGCAATAGCCACCAAGATCGTTACAGTGAAGCAATGGATATGTGGCCCCCGGCGTGTGGAACGTCCTCCGGTTGCCATGGATCCAATATCTATCTAACTATTGTATATAAAATGTTCTGGAAAGCTTCCGCGACCCGGTGTATGCGAACAAGGGCGGAATAAAATGGGTAATTACCCCCCCCCCCCTCAAGACTTGGAATTTAAATTTTATTTTTAATATAAAATTTTAAAAATGAATATCACTACTTAAAAATTTGATTTGTACATAGACCCCTTCTAATTATCAAATCTTCATTTTATAACCAGAGGCGCCATTTAGAGGGGGGATGGAGGGGCATTTGTCTCTCTCAAGAGCTCTGAACTTTTTTAAATTTTATATTCTAAATAAAATATTTCAAAATATATCTACGGGCACATAAACTGACAAAAAAAATTATACTGTATATAATCCAATCAAAACAAAAAACTTTAATGTTATTGTAATTTTCTCAAATCTCGGTACCTGGCGCTTGACACACTAATGCGTAACAGGGTCCAATTAATAGATAACAAATTTTATTGTTTAAAAATAATCGGAACAATCAATGTTTTTTTAACAAGACGATTATTTTTTTGTATAATCGCACGATCCTGTTCATAGCTATTACTTCCAGATATGAATCCAAAAGTGTTATTCTAATTGTAATAAAAATGTAATGAAAAGCATTTTTCTTTAGATTTAAGATTATAATTTATTCATTTCTTTTTTTTTTAAGAAATTAAATATTAAATGCTTTTTTATAAAACTCAACGTTCTTTCATTTTTACTTTTTTACTTTCTTATATATTAAGTATATAATAAAGAGAAAGTATTTTTAATCGTAAAAAAATTTATTATTTTGATGATTCTCGAAGAATTTTAGACCTTTCTGAGTCTGAAAACCATTTTTTTTGGAATTATGTCTGTGTGTATGAACTCGATTACTTAAACACGCTGGCAGCCAGATCAATGAAATTTGGTATACTGAATACATCCATCTCTAAAATTGTAGATTTGTCTCAACTTTTGAATTAAATACCTCCCCCGGAAATAGAACTTTACTTAATAAGTTTTTTTCAAAAATTTTGAAATTTGTGATTTTTTGTCATGTTATTTTTAAAAGCTTTGACATCTTTTCGGAAAACTAAATAGTGAAGTTTCTTTTTTTTTACAATTTCAGTATAACCAGTCTTAGAGTATCTTTCATTTAAAAAGTATTTAGCTATAGCTATAGAATAAGAAGACATTCACGAATCCAATAACGGCGAGGAAGGAGTAAAAATTCACGGAATTTCAAATTAAAAAAGATTAATTAACGAAAAAACGTGTAATTAAACAAAAATAATTAAAATAGCAGAGTAGAAAAAAAATCAGAATTCGAATTTTTTGAAAATTCTCTAATAATAAATAAAGAAAGATGGGGTAAGATTCTTTTTACCACTGGATTCTTTATAAATTCAACCCAAGATAATTATATAAAATTTCATCGAATGGGTTCCATAAACTTCCTCTGGGAATTTTTTCTATTGAGCCCTCAATCTTTGAAAATTTTTTACTTAACTCTTTGCCCAATATATAATCATGGGGTAAGCTGATTCGAGGATTCCTTATAAAGTTTTAGCCTCTTTACTCTTCTGGGAATTTGGAAAATATTAAAGAGGGCATCATATTTGAGACTCTCCAAACTTTTTTAATGATCTTATTATTTTTTACGTAGTCATCCTGGGTGTACCAGTATTTCATATTTTATAGTTGTACCAAAGATTATCCTTTTCGGAAGTAATAGAGGTTGAATTTCTTTCTACTTATTATATTTTTTTTTTTTTTTTTAAAAAAAAACAACCCCCCTTCTTCTTCATCCCCCCCACCCCCACCCCCCCATCCCCCCCCTCTTTTCGGCTTACTCCATTTATTACATTTTACGATAAACACCGTAATATATATTATCTATTGTGGGTTCAGCCAGTTTTTTTTTAACCCTCTTCGCTATCCCAAAAATTAAATAAAAAAACTCGGCGGGCCCGGGCCCGACCCCGCGACGGTTGGTGGAGGAGGGAGGGGGGGTACCCACCACCCCACACCCCGCGCGGTTATAATATTTTGATTGAAAAAAAGTCAAAAATCTGGTGTGACTGGTCGTACACTTTCTCTTACCTTAGGTAATTGAAACACGTCTTCTGTGCTTATGACATCAGATTTAACACATCACTCATTAAGCTTCCTGAAGAAAAACAAATTTTTTTTTGGAAATTTAACATACTCCACCAAGAGTGATACCAACGCTCCTCTAACTTTTCGACGCCTTTTTGTGGAATGACTTGTCTTTGCTTTCAAAAGGCCTCAGTTTCGACAATAGCTGGGCATACACGGAGAGGTAGAACTGTCGGGTTGGACCGGGGCGGTCCAATCTGTCGGGTCGATCCGCCACGGTTAAAACTTTCGTTATCAATTTGGCTTAAAAAAGTGGAGAGTTTGATCTGTCGGGTTGGACCGGGGCGGACCAATCTGTCGGGTCGATCCGCCACGGTTAAAACCGTCATTATCAATTTCGTTTAAAAAAACGGAGAGTTTGATCTGTCGGGTTGGACCGGGGCGGACCAGTCTGCCGGGCCGGCTAAAACCGGCACGGTTAAAACCGCCACGGTTAAAACCGTCATCACTCACAAACGTAAAAGAAAAACCCGCAGATAAACCCGTATAGTTGGCCCGCCACGGGCCAAACCGTACGTGTATGGGCAAAATCTTTGGACCGCGGCAGTTTTAACCGCTGATTTGACCAAATCCGTGGACTTTCGTCTTGACGAAAGTTTTGCCTGCCGACTAGACAGATCAAGTCAAGAAGCCATTGGAATTTCCAAGAAAAATGGAAATAGAAAATTATTAAAAAAAAAAAAGTAATTAATTCTTTCTTCTCCTTTAAATAAAATCTTTAATTATCTGATTCTGAAGCTGCCAAAATAGGATTTAAGGTTCCCTGAGTCCATTTAAGTAGTTTTTGGAATGATGTCTGTGTGTCTGTGTGTATGTCTGTGGTATTTTGCACACATAAACTAGATGTAAAGGTCAAGAACTGAAAAGCTTTTGGTAAACATCGGACCATTAGGGGGCGCTTTAGAAAGAGGGCCAATATTTTTTTCTTACATAACCTATAATTTTTTTTGTATATTCAGAAACTAGACTTTCTCCCGAGTAAAATGCTAGGTCTATATAATATTTGTATCCTAATTTGCCATGACCTTAAATGATATTTAAAAAAAAATAATAATAATAAATTTGTTTTTGTGAATGGTGATTAACTAAAATATTTTAGAACATATTAATAGCTTAATTAATTAATAGGGGGGAGGGATAACTTATTTTCTTTAAAAATAAATTTGTAAAAAAATTTTGAAGTAACATGTCCTCCCCTACCCCCTCCAAAAATCGCGACTTAAAGAGATGGTCCGGGGCGGTCAAAACTGTCCCTTGTCCACTAACGAAAAGATCAGACCGTGAGTTCGGACCGCAGTCCAATCTGTTAGATTGATGCGTGGCAGTCAAAACTGTCGCTTGCTCACTAACGAAAAGATCAGTCCGTGAGTTTGGACCGCAGTCCAATCTGTTAGATTGATACGTGGCGGTCAAAACTGGCGCGTGCTCGCCCACTAACGAAAAGATCGGATCGTGAGTTTGGACCGCAGTCCAATCTGTTAGATTGATGCGTGGCGGTCAAAACTGGCGCGTGCTCGCCCACTAACGTAAAGATAAATCCGTGCGTTTGGACCGGCACGGTCAAAACCGACGGTTCTACCTCTCCGTGTATGCCCAGCTAATCGCCCATTTAAGCCAAATTTCTTTCCTTTTTGAGGTCTTCAAAAAGCCAGTTGACACTGGGGCTAGATTTAAAGAATACGATGAGTGAGGGAATGGCAAGAACTCCATCTCTATCAATAGTTAAAATCGCCTTACCTCCTCATTCAAAGAGGCTGCGGCCCTTGAAGGCTTTGTACAATAGACTTGTGATTTAATTCCAATCAAGCTTGCTACAACTTAAGATCTTTTATGTTAGTGAATTTATAATTTCATTATTATAATTGGGGATTCTGTGTTTAATGGGCCTGCGACCTAGGTACCCCAATCGCCGCCAAAGCGGGAAGTCCTGATTCTTTAGTTGGTAGCGCGCCTGCCTTGTATACCAAGGGTCGAGGGTTCGGATCCCAGGCAGTCCGATGCTTTTATTTTAAGCTATTTGGATACCAGTTTCCTTAAATAAGAATTTTTTAGTATTTGTATTTTGTATTAAGTGGTTTTTTACTTGTTAAATACAATACGTTAATCCAAACGAGCGGTCGATTGACTTTTGATAATCGACAGCCTCTTCTGTGAGTCTGAAATTCCCTCTCTTATACACAACATTGTTTTATATTTGCAAAAGTAATTTCGACACACCCTCTCAATTTTAAAGAGAAACTCTTTCTCTTTTGCCTGTTTCACTGTAAAAAAGTTAAACGGGTATATAGATATATATAAATACACGAAGAGGAACTGGCCCATATAAAGAGAGAAAGAGAGAAAGGGAGAGGCAATAGCTTCAGGTCAAAGGTTGACAATAAATCTTGCAAACATGGCCTTTCTTTTCCTTTTCTTATTCTTTCCCGCTGCTCACCCTTCACCCTCTCAAAAAAAAAGGGAAAAAATCCCTTCTATTTTTTTCTTCGAGGATATGAAAAAGAAACTAGCAAAAGTACAATTTCTAAGTTAATATAAAAATACAAAGAAAAAATAAAGAAATCGGGGAATTTAGTCAAAAGAATTTATAAACTTAAAGTATGAATAGATTAATATAGGATACTAAACTAACTCAGCAGCATCAACAGATTTTCACAGAGAAGGGGAAATTTTTTTTTTTATTATTATTATTTGAAATTCCTACAGGGATCCCCTTTTATTTACCCGAGGTGGTTGGGTGCACGGAGACACACACCTCAAAACCACCCGGCCTGGGCCGTAGCCGTCTACCGGCACGCAGTGAACTTACATTATTTCCTATCTCTAACCCCCTCCTGCTTTAATCTCTAGCTAGTGGGCGTGTTGCCTACTCCTTTCGAAGAATGCATCACTGAGGGCCGATAGTATAAAGCTAGTTCAAAGTTTGAACCTCGGTCAACAGGCGATTTGACCGAGAATTGCGTAGTATAAAACTTGACCGCCAGTCAAATCAGCTTTGACCGAGGTTCAACTTGACCGGCCGAATTCGGCCAGTCAAATTTTTGACCGGAGTTCAAATAGCCAATTTTGACAGCTTGGCATATGTGATCACGTATTTTAAAATACATAACCTAAAACATTATTCAAAAATATAGACCTAAATACCAAACAAAGTAAAAATACAGTTTATTATAAAATTGACAATATATTTTAATTTAAAGTATAAATAATAGTTAGTAATGTTGGTAAAATTTTAAAATTATATAAATATTCACAAAATAATAATAATAAATTTTATATTAATAATAAGGGAATAAATATTAATAAATAAAAAATAATATTATTATATATATTATTTATTTTTTAGCAAAAAGCTTTAGTCCTCAGGCCTTTTTCTATCCTTTTTTTTTTTTTTTCTTTTAAAAAGAAAAGTTATTCGAATAAAATAATATATTTGTAATCGTGTCTACTATTATGTTTGATATGATTGCCTGATTGTGAGGAGTCGACAAATCGGATTTGAGGGAATATATATTATAAACTATAATTGATAGTGGCTAAACGTGTTTTTTGACAGCAATCTACTAAAAAAAAATTCACTCAAATGAGAAAGATGCCAAAATAAAATAATACCATTTTTTTTGTATTATATTTGTAAATTGTTTTTTTGTTGAAATTAAAAAAAAAAAAAATTATTACAATATTTTTGCGTTCTCTGGAAATTTTTGTTGCTCCATATATAACTAATTTTTAATCAAGAACCCCCCTCCCTGGTCAATGGTGTTTCGATTTATTTATTTATTTATATTTTTATATGTGCCCCTTTACTGATGTTTAAATTTGGCCATCTTAGCAATAATTTAAAACAGCAAGCTGACAGCAACTCAAAAATCATAAAAATGAATTCAAAATAAATATGAAGTTAGCAACAGGCGAGTTTGTCAATGGTATGAGCTTCGGTCATGGGACCGGAGTTCATTTTTTTATACTACGGAACTAGATTTGACTGCGGTCAAATGTTGACTGAGGTTCCCTTGACCGGCGGTCAAAAGTTGACTTGACCGAGCGTTATACTATCGGCCCTGAGAGGGACCCTTCCACAGGTCGGGATGTCACAGCAACTCCCTCTTCTCGTGGAGTTGCCTGGGGGCTATTATGGTGTGATCCAATATTCCCAAGCACAGAACACAACTTTCTCATGCCTTTGATACTGTGCGACCAGTCACACCAGATTTTTCCATTAATAAATCATTATGAAATTCTGAAATGAATTAAATTTAAAAAATTTTTACAATTATATTTTCAATTATTCATATTTTCCCACCTTTATGACGACAAAGGGAAAGGATTTCAAGGTGATATATCAGAGGGAGTATATATACGTTTTATAATGTTTCTCTCCTAGTGATAATGATTAAGGCGCCTAGAATATTCGCGTACTTTCCATTGCATTCGGGATACCATTCTCCCGCCTATGATTGGCTAACGTTGGCCATCTTGTGAGAGCTCAGCCAATCAGAGAAGATCTTTCAACTCAAGGCCTTGGGCATCCTCTTGCTGCTTGAGCGGAGTTGATCTATTCAGTTGCCGAGTGGATCTCTATGAGTAGTATGTGTATCAATTTATAGGTTAATGCGCTTCCGCCAATTTGCATTCAAGTTTTCTTTTATTAAGTGCTTATCAAAACAAGTTTCTTTTGTTCAGTGTATATCCAAGTTATCATTTATCCAGTGCTTACCTATCAACCTGCAAACGACATACCTTTCACCCGATGGCTTCATTTTGATCAACCGCCAACGCCTGCCTGCCTCTCCTTTCCTCTCTGGCGTGGGGCGCCATGTTAGGGATCCTTGCATTATCAGGTACCTCTTCCATTCTCTCATCTTTTCTTCACACCTTAATGATCCTTGTGTTTTTTTATTTAAAAAATGTACATTTTATTTAAGTAAAATAATGCAAAATGTTTTTTTTTTTTTTTTTTTATAAATATACATACTAGCTGCGCGACCCGCCTCCTGGTTGTCCTACCATGTAAAATCCCATCTTTTTTATTTTTATTTATTGGTATATGAGAAATCCCATATCTGTTTTCATTATAAAATTTCATATTAACTAGGAACATAATATAATATTTTTCCTCTAATGAATTTATCACAACTAAATTATTTCTTTTCTTATCTTATTGTGAGTCCAATCAATTATTGACATCATTTAAGTTTTATAAAACTTTTTCGACTTTAGTCTTTCATTCATCTATTTATTTCATTCCTAGAAGCAGGGCCGTGCTTAGGGGGGAGGGCGACCGGGCCTTTGCCCAGGGCGCAAATTTTGAAGGGGCGCAAGTGCAGAAAAATTTTGGTTCCGGGGCGGCAAAAATTTAGCGTCTCTAAAAAAGGTAAAATATTTTTACGGGGAAAAAATTTTGGTTCCGGGGGCGCCACACGGGAAAAAATTTCGGTCGGGGGCGGAAAAATTAGCGTCTCTAAAAAAAGGTGAAACATTTTTCCGGATGGGAAACATTTTGTGACAATGTAAAAAATATATACAAAGGGCGCTAAAGGACTAACTTGCCCCGGGCGCTAAATAACCTAGGCGCGGCCCTGCCTAGAAGCATAAGAAAAATAAAACAAATTTAATTATACAACAACTTTTACTTTCTCTTACCTATATATTTTAATATAACTTATAGAGAGAAAGTATTGGATTTATGTCAAAAATGGGATGTCGAAGGATATACACGTTTTGAGGTCTCCTGAATCAAAAAAAGTGATTTTCGTAACACGGTCTGTCTGTCTGTCTGTGAACAAAATATCTCAAGAACGAAAAAAGCGAGGTGGTTGACATTTTATATTTAAACCAGGCATCTCTCTGGCACGTGACGCGAAGCTTTTGAACAATAACGGTCAAAAAGTACTAGTACTTTACTGATGCACTTTTTCAGTTTTTTTTTTTTTTTTTTTTACAGAGGTAAGTCAAAGTTGTGTGCTGTGCGACCAGTCACACCAGATTTTTTGTTTCGTTTCTTGTTTAATATCACAAATAGAAATAATAATTGTTGAACAAAAATATATAATTAGGTCTATATTAGAAAAATAGTATTCAAGACTTATTTATTTGAGTTAAATATTAACACTTTGATTGGGAATTAACGTTTAATAGGTTATTTGACAGATGTTTAATGATGAATCAAGTGATCTCTAACCCCTCCTGGGGGAAGATAATTATAAATCAGGAAGGTCAAGTACAAGAGAAGCAAATAATAAAAATAGCTTTTGTTTACCAAAGGAGATGTTTGTTTCTTGAAATTCTTATTTGCCGATCTTCTGTTTTTAGTATAATTAAGTCATAAAGTTGTCATAAATTTATTTTTATATCAAAATAAAATTATTTTTTTTAATAATTATATCAAGACCCAAAGAGTTTGTATGGACGCGTATATTTTTAAAACAGGCGAGTGCTCCCTCCACCTGCCTTCCACCTTGACCCGTAGCTCAGAGAGAAGACACTAGCTTCTCACGCCGGAATTAATTCCGTTCGGTAAATCTCAGCAGTACCCCCACTGTGCGGTTATCTAAAAAGGCTTGATCAATTTATCTCAGAAACTTTAAGAGCTAGAGCAATGAAAAAAAATTTTTATTATGGTTCGGGAAGGTTCTTGGAAGCCTAACTTAATGTCTAGTTATTATATAAAGCCCTTGATTAAAATAAATTTGGGGATGATGGTCCAAACAATACCTTCCCTCATTAATAACATTTGAGTTTATTGAGCAAATGACTTGAATCTTCTTAGCAATTATGCTTTATTTATAGAGTAAAGTGTTCTTCAAAATATTTCAAGGGCAAAATGCACATTTTAAAGAGGAACTAAACAAATAATTGATTTTTGAATTTTTTAAGAAAATGGAAAAAAATTTAAAAAAGCACATTAGTAAAGTACTAGTACTTTTTGGCCGATTTTTTTCAAAAGCTTCGTGTTACATCCCAAGAAGGGGGGGGGATTAAATATTAAATTTCAATCTCCTATCTCTTGTTGTTCTTGAGATATTTTGTTCACAGACAGAGCATGTCGCCAAAACCAATTTTTTGGATTCAGGGGACCTCAAAACGTGTATATCCATCAAAATCTCAACGAATTATTGACATAATTCCAATGCTTTCTATAAATATATGTATACTAGACGCAAAGCCCCGCCTTCGGCGGGGCTTTCCGTCTAGCCGGGGGCTGCGCCCCCTGGACCCCCTTGCTCGCCTACTTATATACATACCGGTACATACATTTTTCCCAATTCATTTTTATAATATATAGATTATTTTAACGGTTAATTATTCATGAACTATTCATTGTTTTCTGTGAATCATATCCTTTGCGGGACTCTCCCGGTACACAGGCAAAAAATTGACGCCGCTATTTTATTAGAATTCAAAATGTAAATAAATAAAAAATCGTAAACATGGGTAAATATTTATATTTTGTTACCATGGCAACTATTTCTCCTAATTTTTATTTTTTTCTTATTTTACCGGTTAATTACTCATTAACTTGTTGTTATTTGTGAAACAAAACCTGTCCGGGACTCTCACAAACATACACAGAAAATTTCAACATAATTGGTTCAGTCGTTTAGGAGGAGTTCAGTCACATACACACGTACAGAAGAATTATATATATAAAGATATAATATACATATAGTTAAGAGAAAGTAAACATTTTCTGTGCTAATTTGAAATGATTGAATAATTTTTCAAGTATACTTTTACTATCGAGTACAGCAAAGAGCTCTGTTGTCATTTAAATCTTTGAGCGTCATATTTCAAAGCGTTGTTTCGTTAATTAGAGATTAGTAT
Organism: Euborellia annulipes; assembly: GCA_023213315.1. NCBI lineage: Eukaryota > Metazoa > Arthropoda > Insecta > Dermaptera > Anisolabididae > Euborellia > Euborellia annulipes. The sequence goes on from JAKCPI010015981.1 coordinate 23,395, forward strand.
AAAATTTAAAATTAGATCTAAATGAGCTATTCAATCTAATTATCCTTAGGTTTTAAATTAAATATTTCTATCAAAGAGGGAGTTGCTGTGACATCCCGTCCTGTGGAAGGGACGTAAAGAAGGTTCCCTCTCAGTGATGCATTCTTCGAAAGGAGTAGGCTACACGCCGGTGCTGAGGGAGTCCCTCCTCAACTAAGGACATCCTCCATAGCATAGAAGAGGTTGGATATAAGGACCTGGTTGGAACCAGAAATAAGGATTAGTTTACTAGCTAGAGACGAAAGCAGGAGGAGGAGGAGTTAGAGATAGGAAATAAAGTAACTTAACGGGGTGCCGGTAGATGGCAACCGGCCAGAGGCCGGTTGGGTTTGAGGTGTGTCTTCGTGTACGAAAGCACCTCGGGCAAATAAACGGGGATCCAGATAGGAATTTCAAATAAATAAATAAAAAAAATTTCTATCAAAGAATGGTTGCAGAAGCAGAGACTGGCAGCCAAATTTTTTTCTTTAAATATTTTTTTAGGCCGACGTTTCGGTCCCGATATTAAATATTTCTTTTTTTTTTTCAAATTTTCTAAAAAAAAAAAATTGTATTGGTGACTATTTTGACTTTTTATTCTTAAAAAAAGAAGAAAGGTTATCCTTGTAATTATAAGCATTCTCTCTTAAGGAGATAAGAAGAATGACGTTAATTTCCCACGAAGGTAAATGAGCAGGGTGAAACGATCTCTACCTCTCCTAATTGACTTGCTGTTTTCGCGCTAGAACAATTGCATCTGATCCTTTTTAGGCCAAAATGTATTTCAGCCAGCTTAAAGAGCTTATGGCTGCGGACATAACAGCTTTTACATACACCAACTTTCCCAGCTGATGTTTAAACCATCCCCTCTCCCCCTCCCCCCTCTCTCTCTCTCATCAAGAGAACGCTTACATTTAAAACCTAGATAATATTTTTTATTAGTCATAATAACATCTCACTTCTTCTATTCCTTATTATGGAAGTTAGTACAAAAATAAAAAAAAATGAAATGAGTTAATTAAAGAGTCGATTTTGAGCGTGTAAATGGAGTTCCGGGTTGAATTAGCTTAGGCGCTATTTGGATCAACACACTCACCCCCTCAGTTTTTATTTTAATTTGTATCTTAAAAAATTATCTACTTTTTATTGTAGTCAGTTAATGTTGCTTATTTTACGGTGTTTAAATAGAATATATTGATTCAAAGGACTCTTCATTTCACTTTGAACCATTAATATCAGAGTACAATATATTTAATTTTAATTTTTCTGAGATCTATAATAATTTTCAAAATAATATTATTCAGGAGCATAAATTTATTATATGAAATTCCTACAGCGATCCCCGTTTATTTATCAGAGGTATTTTCGTGCACGGAGACACACACAACAAACCCAACCGGCCCCGGGAGGTTACATCATTCCCTATCTCTAACCAAGTGCGGATTCAGAGGTGTTTCTCGGGGAGGGAGGGGGGTAATCTGGTGTGACTGGTCGCACAGCGCACAATTTTTTCTTAATTTCGGTAATTTAAAGGCGCATTCTGTACTTGCTTGCCAGAATATAAATACAAATCAAATTTTTAAGTATTAAGCCTAATTTTGCATTAAACATTTTTCGAAAAAAAGTATTTTTTTCAAATCTCCGGGGGGGGGAGGGTGTAATTACCCCCCTTTACCCCCCCCCCCCCCCTTGTATCTGAATTGTGTCTAACTCAACCTCCTGCGTTCTAGCTAATGAACCAAACCTCATTTCTTGTTCCACCCAGTTCTTTTTATCCAATCTCTTCTGTGCTAGTTTAAGAAGGTAGCGTGTCGAGGAATGCATCACTGAAAGAGAACCTTCTTATAGTCCCTTCCATAGGACGGGATGTCACAGCAACTCCCTCTCCTCGTAGAGTTGCTTGAGGGCTATTGTGGTAGACCATAAATACATATGTATTCATACATATATTTTTCGTATACATGCAAATTACACAGTACGCTATATCGCTCTATATACCATCTATTGCAAAAATATTGAGACTAAAGCCCGATAGTTTGGCAGCCCAAATGGCACACGCACACTAAAGCCTTCTTGTCTGTGTTGAGAAATACCATTTTTAGGCCAAACGACCTTTTTGACAAAAAAGGTTAAAAAGGATCGTTCGACCTATTGTCTGCATTGAAAAAGGTATTTCTCACACAGACAAGGAGGCTTTAGTATGCGTGTGCCATTTGGGCTGCCTAACTACCGGGCTTTAGTCCCAATACTATTGCAATAGATGGTACATGTATAAAATGCAGTCATATATTCTTCCAAGCAAGTGTGTCGACCGCTTCCTTTTCCAAAGCTGTCAATATTCCTTTCTTTTTTCGTAATCAATCAACAATAACTTTCCCATTAACATTTTACAATATTTCTTTTTCATATACATCGCATACAGAATATAATTATATTGTGTGGAGAGGAGGGAAATAAAAATGTTGGATTTTGGTCTTGGATCATCTTTTGAGTTTATATTTTTTTTTTTTTTTTTTTTTTTTTTTTTTTTTTTTTTTTGAAAGTCGTTAATAGAGTTTCATTTAATTTTATTAATTTTTTCTTTGTGCGCTCCTCTTCGCTGAATTCTTACATATTTCTTTTATCCCCGGGTAGGGTAGAAATTCTATAATTTTGTTAAGAAAAAAACATCTTATTTTAGGGACAGCCTGGTGGATATTAATGAGAAGGATGTATAATAGACAAATACAAATCTGAAGAGGCCAATTTATTCGGATTTTCTCCTTCCGCCATAGGTTTACCTTTCGGAGTTTAAACGACTCCTTCATCAGGACCATGCGGGGTCAAAAAACAAATTTGCTCTCAATTTTGTCAGAAGAAATTGTAATTAATTTCTCTAGTGCACATATAACTCAAAGATAATGTGGGCAGACAAAGAGCAGCAGCAAATTTGTTTCTTAACCCCACATGGTCCTGAATAAGGAGTTGTTTGAACTCCGAAAGGTATTCGTATAGCGGGAGGAGAAAATCTGAATATCATCCAATTATCTACATTCTTTTCGTATAATATTAATTACCTATTCAAGAAAATGATTTTATTTACTTTAAAAGGGCATTTAATTTACAATTTCTGTTTTTTTTTTTTTAACATTCACACTTTTTTCTCATTCACACTCACACTCACATTCACTCTGTCTTTTCGGCAACTCAGGCCATATAAGACATTTACGATAACCGTTATTTATGAATTTATCTATATTAGGGTCCAGGCATTCTTATTTAAGCCATTTGGTATCCAAGTGGCTTAAATAAAATCATCGGACTGCCTGGGGTCCGAACCCGCGACGTTTGGTATACGTGGTTGCCACGCTAACCTCAAGCCCCGAGGGCACAATATCTGTTATTCGTCCATATTTATTTAAATTTATTGTTTGTCAATATTCAATTTTAAAACACCTTTTCACTTCTTTTTCTTTGCTAAACTTTGACAAATTAAAATTAAAAAAAGATTATAATGAATTTAAAAAAATCCGAGTTGTGATATCCTTTGTATTAGTTTATAAAAAAAAAAAAAAATAAAAAAATAATATCGAAGATCTAAACTTTGAATGATAATTCTAAACCCACGTTTGAAAGGAGAAAAAAAAAATTAAAATCTTTGAGGCTTAAGGCGATAGCGGCGTGCAGTACCGTTAGGACTTTAATAAAGTCTGAATTTCAATTTAAATGGAATCCAGCAAAGTCTGTTTCTGATTAGGGCTTCTACTTTCTCTTAAGAGATCGTTTTGCTCTTGACAGGAGTTTGAGCCGGCTCAAAAAAATAAAAAACAAAGAAGAAAAAAAAACCAGGACAGTCGGACAGGACGGCAACTTAAAATAATCAAATTCCCATCTAAATAGATCTTCTCTCTCTCTTTCGCATCCTTTATCTCTGTTTTATTTATCCCAAAAGACGCCAAAATCTCATCCATTTAAAAGTAGACACTTCCCCCCCCCTCCACCCTCACCACAAGTTAAAATATTAACAACATATCAGGATTAATAAGCGGTCTTAATAATAATAATGTTCACTTCACTTTGTGAACTAACTTCAAAAGTCTATTAAATTATTATTATAACCATAACCTCTCTTCTCTCTAATTTCTTTTTTAAACTTTCTTTCTCCTTTAAAAAAATCTAATTATATATTTCAAATATCTCTCATTTTCGACAAGAAATCGATATAATTATTCGGAACATATTTTTTTTAAATACCAAACCGATTGAATTTTCATCAGATTACTTTATTTTGTATATATAGAGATAAATAAACACACCTTAAATAAAAATGCATGGATGCCCAATCTATATATGAACCCTGTTATTCAATGGTGTGTCAAAGACCAAATATCGAGTTTTGAGAAAATCAACATTAAAGTTTTTCTGATTTAAATTGTTTTTATTAGATTATATATCATTTTTTTTGTCAATTGTGCAAGTAAATACTGTAATTATGGCAGATATTCATAAATTATCTCTAAAAATATGACTAATTTAGAGGAAAAAAATAAAATATAAAAAATTATTTTTACAAAATTCTCTATGTGCGATATATATTTGTAAAAAATGCTTCAAAGTCCATTGACCCATGATTGAAAAATTCTCTAAGTCCAATTATATTTGCAAAAATGCTTCAAAGTCTCTTTATATTTAATACTAGTAGCATAGAAACTTTTTATCAAAATCACATTCATCAATTTTAAATAGTATTACCGAAGGTAAGAGAAAGTTGTTTGCTGTGCGACCAGTCACACCACTAAAATAACGGTTGGCATGAAAAACTAAGTCCTCTACTAAACAGCCTTTATTTAATCGAAATTATCCAACCTCTTCTAATAAAACAAATACCAAAGTGTGACATTTTTATGTGCCCTCAAGCGATTTAGGTGCAGATTGGCTTCTGCCTAAAATAGTAGATTAATGGATGAAACGGCTAGAAATAGATAGCAGCTACTAGCAATAAATTTTGAAAAAAAGAAGTCCAAGAAATAAATCAACTTCATGGGTGCTTAGAAAGGCAAAAGATCGCTTTCATTTTCTGTTTACGTAAATATAAAGAACACGGGGCTCTAAAAAATTAATATTTCATAGAATTCCAATCCCAAAAAGTGATTTGAAATTGACTTGGATTTTTTTCTAATGAAATCCACACCGAAATAAGACCCAAAGGAATATGTATATAGAAAACAAATTGAATATTTAAGGACTCAAATGGGGTGAGAAGGAACCCGTGATAGGGAGGTGAGATCTGGCTGGCTTTTACGACCCCGTCGAGAGTCTCCGGTAAATGCGTTTCGGTGACAACGTGTCTGTTTATATCAGAGTGGCCCTGGGCTTTGGTGTTTGAATGAGTTTTTCTTCTCAGATGTTGCAAAGTTAGAAAGTTAACCAACTAAATAGTTAAATTTTGCGTATGAATCTGATAACAGAGAATTAATTATTAACAGAGAAATTGATGGGGATGCTTTTACAACTTTGATACTTGTATAAGAGGAGAAACATTTAAAAAATAAAAAGGGAAATAATTTTACTTTATTATCTACCAATTGTAAATTAAGCCGATTAATTTACTGGATTTTATTAAAATAGACTTTGTTAATTTTTGTAATTAATTTATACTCAAAAAATCTTTAAGCTATTTATATACTTTTTTATTTCATTGTAGGTACACAGTAAAAAAAATATGAATTTTCAATTGTTTTTCATAAATTAAAATTAAATATACAAATTAAATTATTTAGTAGGCTGGGATGAGTTCCCCAACTCCATTATATAAATTCTCCAACCCCATTATACAAATTAAATACTAGGTTATTTGTTTCAAAGGTTTTATTAATTAAAAAATCTGGTGTGATAAGCACAGCACACAACTTTCTCTTACCTTCGGTAATCGAAAGTTGTGTTCTGTGCTTATCACACCAGATTTTTTGTGTCTACATATATTTAGTTCCCGACAGTACGGGACATTTGAATTCAGATGTAAAATTTATAAGTATAGCAAAATATTTATATTTTGTTACCATGGCAACCATTTCTCCTATCTTCCCTATGAAATACAAGAATAAAGAGGTCTTCAGAAGATTTCAATCGCAAAATGAGAATATACATTTTAAAGAGCATCTAAAAATAAATTGATTTATGAATTAAAAAAAAAAAATCGTTATAGCGAATTTTGAGAAAATCGAAAAAAACTGAAAAAGTGCATCAGTAAAGTACTAGTACTCTTTGGCCGATTTTGATTAAAAGCTTCGTGTCACGTCCCAGGGGGTCCCTAACTTAAATATAAAATTTCAACCTCCTAGGTCTTTTCGTTCTTGAGATATCTTGTTCACAGACACACAGACAGACCATGTCGCGAAAACCACTTTTTTACTTTTTTGGATTCAGGGGGCCTCAAAACGTGTATATCCATCAAAACCTCGACATCGAATTTTTGACATGAATCCAATACTTTCTCTCTCTATATATTAACATATATATAGAGGTAAGAGAAAGTAAAAATTAACTCTTGATACGTATTTCGACAATTCCTTGTCATCATCAGAAGTGATTACATTCTAATTGTCGAAATACGTATCAAGTGTTAATTTTTTAATTAATAAAACCTTTGAAACAAATAACCTAGTGTTTAATTTGTATATTTAATTTTAATTTATAAAATGTTTCAACGAGAACCAACGGTCGAAAGTTTAAATCTTATGTTTTTCATATATAGTCGAGATGGTAAAGGCCTCGTACAAATTCATATATGAGGGGAAGAGACCAAGAGCTCGGGTTCAAATCTCTCGAGGGATAATTTTTTTTAACTAGGGTGTATGAAACCGTATAATTTAAAGAAAAAAAAAATTAGTAACATTAATCATCAGCTTGATATTTGTCTATTTCCCAAATTAAAAGATACTTTAATTTCGTTTTTCAGTAGGGTCCGACAGAAACAAGATTTTCAGCCGAAACCGAAACTTGTTATTTCTTAAACAAAATTCATATCATTTTACCTTTTTTTTTTTGGAAATTTTTTTTCCGCCCTGCTGTGAAAATTATTATTTTACCTTTTTTTTTTGGGAAGGCAAAATTTTTTCCGGGCCTTTTCCGTCTTGCGTCTCCCTCAGTCATTTGACCTTTTTTTCGTGCGAGTCTCATCCCATCTTTTCATACTCAAGTTTCGGCTGGTTTTTGGCCGAAGCCGAAACCAGGATTTTTGGCCGAAACCGAATATTCGGTCGGTTCCTATTTTTCAGAGAAAACACGGGCGAGCCTAAGCGATAGGCAACCCGAAACTATTTACTGCCTTATTGGTTGCATATTCATAGGCGTACAATAAAATATATCGATGCTCTCTGTCCAGTCACACCAGATATTTTTTTTATAATGTCTTCTTGCAAAGATACATGACCTCCAGTGGCGTAGCAAAGGGGGGGGGCAAGGGGGGTCATCATGCCCCGGGCGCTACTCACAAAGGGGCGCCAAATGGTCCTCAAAATAAAAATTTGCTGGATAATTTTGTCTCAAATTTAAAGCCTAGTTTGAGCCTGACTTTATTTATTTACTAATTTGCGAGTATATTTTACATATAGGGAGGGGGGTGCTAAAAAGGTATTGTGCCCAGGCATAGGCGTAGCCAGAAATTTTTGATGGGGGGGGGGTTTAGGATTATTTCTCCCCCCCCCCCGACTAATAGGGCAGTATAAGGCGTCTAATGAAATATATGACTAGTCACTTACCCCACCTTCGCTTCGCCCCCCTGGACCCCCCCTCGGGGTGGTTCGGGCCCGCCCTTTCTTAATTAAGTGCCGCAATTTTTCAATCAACTCGTATCAGGCAATTAAAAATGCAACTCTCTTAATTTTATGTATATGGGCCTAAAATACGGAGGTTTTCATCTTTCTCTTGACCAGACTCCTATCTAAGACCTCTTTAAGAAAAAAAATAAAAAATTTATTTATATAATAATTTTTATTATTTTTCATTTGCGAGATTTAATCAATTTTAAGCGGCTTTAATTTTTTATAAAGCATAACAAAAATCAATTCTTTTCAATGGGAAAATTCTGAATTTTCTCGAATTTTTTGCGTTTTATTTAATTTTTTTTTTTTTTTTTTTTTTTTTTTTTTTTTTTTTTTTTTTTTTTTTAAGCTAGAGAAAATTATTATATTTTACTTTCTCTTACACTATATATGAAATATATAGAGAGAAAAAGTATTTTGCATTATAGAGCTTAAATATCTAGTCATGGCTTGGGTCCAATGGGGGGGGGTTTGAACCCCCAAAACCCCCCCCCCCCGTGGCTACGCCTATGTGCCCAGGGCGCGAGTTAAGCTCGCTAATCCACGGATGACCTCCTCCTCCCGGATTGTCCAAGAGTTGGTTAAAGGAGGGAAGTAAATAAATATATATCATATAAGAGCATATATAATATTTATTTAAAAGAGTTTTAATGATAATTTCTATGAAATTAAATAAGTTTTTTTTAAGGTTAGAATTTTTAAATAATCAACTTTTATTTAACTTAGCTACATTAATATTTCTCAATTTTTTCTTTTTCTTTTTTTTTTTATTTTTAAATCTCTTATTAAACTAATCTTTTATTCACTTAGGCTAATAAAATAAAAAGTTTTTCTCTGGGAATTCTTGAACAGTTTCTTGTTATATATAACACCTTCCTGACGAACAGGGAGGTGGGGGTGGGGGAGGAACTCCCTTTCTCTCTGTTTGTAACTCCAACCAAAAGGAAAAGATGCAAGAAAAATTTTCACATTTCAAATGAAAAACGACTAAAGAATATTAAAATAGGAACCAAAAAAAGAGAGAGCGTGTGTCTGTGTCTGGAAGATGATGGTGGGGGTAGCAGCAAGATGGATCTATGTATATAACTATTTTCAACACGTTTGCAGCCCTTTTCTCGTTTCCTTCTTCTTCTTCTATATTGCAATTGCATCCTAAAAGGAAGCCAATGTTAAAACAATAAGAAGTTTATAACAGGAATTTAATCATAAGTTGAACGGAACGTATTGATCTTTATAAAGGAATATAAATAACGAATGGTTTTTGAATCGTTAGTTGTATTAGGAAATTGATTATAATTTATTTGTATGCGTGAATATACCTATATATTTATCCCCTAGTATTTGTTAAAAAAACAAACAACAATTTCGCATCTAATTTAACTCATCATTTGGTAAAACAAAAATTTAATACATTTTTAGAATAAAAGGCGAAAAAAAAAATTATTTCAATCATTTCAAATTATACATACTGATGGTTCCCTTTAATAAAATAACATTTATATTTGATCTCATCAAATCAATGTTTATAATACCAGATTATTTATTTATTTATTTTTTTAATGATAATTGAAATATTCTAATAATGCTTGGCGTCCTCCAACTCCCATCATTATAATTATCATCTGAAGCTCTCTATTATTATTGTTTATCAAAAAAAATATGGTGTAACTGGTCGCACAACACACAACTTGCTTTTGGTAATCAAAAGTTGTGTACTGTGCTTGTCACACCAGATTTTGTGTGGATAGATACATTTGAATTTCAAGATGTAAAATTTATAAACGGGGAAATATTTATATTTTTACTTTATGTTACCATGGTAACGATTTCTCCTATCTTTCTTCTATGAAGTACAAGAGTAAAGTGGTGTTCAGAAGATTTCAATTGCAAAATGAGAATATACATTTTAAAGAGTATCTAAAAAATAATTGATTTATGAATTTAAAAAAAAAATCGTTGGGGCGGAAATTTGAGAAAATAAAAAAAAAAAATTGAAAAAGTACATTAGTCAAGTACTAGTACTCTTTGGTCGATTTTGATTAAAAGCTTATTTTCATGCCCTATGGGGGTGCCTAACTTAAATATAAAATTTCAACCCCTAGCTCAATTCCTTCATGCTTAAAATTGAACCCAGACACACACCGACACCATGTTGCGAAAACCACTTTTTGGATTCAGGGGACCTCAAAACGTGTATTGTTTACATTAAATAAATATTTTTATTTAATGAAAAAATCCCTCAAGACCAGGATTTTTTTTAGATATTTTATTTAATAATATCTACATCGTCCGTGTTTTGGTGAATAACTGAGATTCATCGAGTTTCCTACTCATTATTTATTAATAAATCAGGCGAAGATCCTCAAAACTAAATGTCAAAATCTGGTGTGACTCTTCGCACAGCCCACAACTTTCTCTTACCTTCGGTAATTGAAAGTAGTGTACTGTGCTTGTCATTTTTTTGTGTCGCGATATAAGCTTGAAATAAATTATGGTTATTTTTCAAAATTTAATTAACTTAAATAAATTAACTTGATCTTAAATTAAATTAACTTAAATTTTTTTTCAGTCAAGTATGTACAAATACATTTTGTCCATAATAGAAAAGATTTAAAGTAAAAATGTAATTTTTAATTATTTATATAACTATTTAATCCAAGTTTTTTTTTTTAATTTTAAAAAGAAAAATACATTTCTTATATTATAATTAAAATATATGAAACAGAGATGAAAAAAAAGGGAGGAATTCTTATTTTTATTAAATATAAATTCATTCATTTTACTTAAACAAGCAAGATAAAGTTCAAGGACCATATTTCTTTTAAATAATTATCTCAAATTTCTTTTTTCTTTTACGTTATTTTAAGAAAAGAAAGTTTTTGAAAAAAAAAAAGAAAAAACCATCATTCTTCTTTCTCCCCTCTCTCTCGTTTTTTATCATTTTTATTATTATAATAAGTGGCTTTGTACTTTGTTTCCGTTTTTTTTTTGTGGGTATTTTGCATGATTTACAGAATAAAAAAATTTAATCTGAACCTTCAAACCCAAACAAATCCTTAATCTTAACTTTTTTTTTTATACAAATGAGTATACAATTGAGGGGATGTTTGTTTTTTCTAAAAAGTTTTTTTTTTTTTTTTATTTAGAGTGTTGGAAAAAAAAATATAAGAGGGCGGATTAGATTATACAAAAATAAATGATTGATGAAGAAACGAAAAAAAAAGGGAAGGGAGAAAAAAATGAATTTTATTCTTTGACCTGACATATGATTTTGAAAATACTAAGTGAATGCAATTGAAATGGAATAATAAGATAAATTGCAATATTATTATGGATTGGATTTTTTTTTTTCAATAAAAAAATTCCGGCTTCTTGATGATGGAAAATAAAATAACTCTTGAATTCTATGATTATTTTTTTTTTTTTTTTGAATGACTTTTTTTCTAAGTATTGTTTGCTTTGTATATATCAATATTTTCTCCTTTATACGTATTATTTGAATATTTTTTTTATTGAATTACTTATTAATTTGTCAAACAAAATTTATTGTATATTCGATTTCTTTCAAATTTAATCACCGTTTATTTCTTTTATTTGATAAGCATTGATTCACGCTATTTTTTTTAACTATTTCCAATTGATTTTTTCAGAAGAATCAAAAGATAAGTCACTCTTAGAGATACCAGTTAATTTTGGAACGATTAATATCCGGATAAAAAAAAATGTAATTTAACATAAAGAGGTTTCTTTTCATTTCTTCAATCTCGAGATGGTAAATGGAGGCTTTAAGGCGGGATTTACTTTTAAATATGATTTATCTTCAAAAAAAAAAAGGTGAATCTTGAGAATAACCATCTTCTCTCTATGAATAGACTTAAAAAGAGGGAAAAGCTCTTCTCTTGCCATAAAAAAGGATTAATTATTATTTCGGATTTATTTTATATAGACAAGATAGAAATAATTCACATATTTCAAAAACATAATTTAATTTTTCTAAATTGTCATGGAACTGATGGTATAATACTGTGCAGTTCTTGTATTCTACCCCATGATCTTCAGCTTTAGCCCTGCCTATTTGCTAGCAAGATCACCTTTCAATTATTCTCCCTTAATACTTACTTAAATAAAGATTTTTTTGTTACCGTGTAATTTTTATTTTTTTTTGGGCTTAGAAGCAGATCCTATGGATAGTGGATCACCGATTTTTTTTATACTCAGAATGTGAAGTCAAGTATCAGGATATTAATTTCCTAAACCAGTACCTACGATGCACTTCTCAAAAACACTCGAGAAAATTGACTTTGAAGACTTCTATAAGTTCGGATAATTAGGACACATTTTCAGAACTGCATATCTTATTGTTAAATAAGTCGAGTAGTTCAATATATTTTTATATGCCCTCGGGCTTGATGTAGGGGTTAGCATGCTGGCCGTCTAAACCAGGGTCGCGGGTTTGGATGCCAGGCAGTTCGATGATTTTATTTAAGCCATTTGGATTCCAAATGGCTTAAATAAGAATGCCTGGACCTCCTAATTCTATCGAATTAAATTAATGAGTATCGTTAATGTCTTATATGGCCTGCGTTGTCGAAAAGACTGTGTGTATATGTGTGTGAATGGGAGAAAAAGTGTGAGTGTTTTTTTAAGGAAAAAAAAAATATTTTTATAATTGGATGTGCAACGACAAATAGTCACTTGCCGAATATGTCTGAAAATGTGTTTAAATTATCCGAACTTATAGAACTCAGAAATCTTCAAAGTAGATTTTCTCGAGTATTTTTGAGAATCGCATCTTACTGCTTTAGATACTCAACTCAAATCCTATAAAAAAAAATCGGTGATTTTTAGCCATAGAGTCCCTTGTCAGATGAAAATATTTCATTTGTAATTGATAGAGTGGGTTGTCAATTTTTCTCACTTTCTGAGAACTTATCAAGAAAAAACATAAGAATTCTTCTCTGTCCAGCTATTTATTAGTTCCAGGTGATTATCATATGGTCTCTTCAAATACCTGCACTAAATACACTCGGTATATAGTCACATTGTCGACAAATATAATGTAAGCCCAATGTCATGTGTCAGTCATTTCCCTAATCTTTTATCTGAGCCTAGGGTAAAAGTCAACTTGGTCATGAAGTCTTATTAGCTTAGCTGGAATTTGTAATAAAGTATACCTAGTGGTATGTCTTCTTTTAATTTACTCCCAGCTCTAATTATTTCGTCTTTAAATTCTTTCTGATCAAAATTAAACAAAACCAACTAAAACTTAAGATTAATATTAATGTGAATAAAAAAACAAAAGGTCAATTTCTTATTTTGTTTAAGATAATAGATAGAAGGGGAGTTTTATTTACAGGTCCCAGGCCTAACAAGGAACGGGAACTCCATTTTGTGCCTGGTACAAGTCCTGCTACTTACCCTTGAACAGAAGCTGGATGGCAGTTTGATTAATTATCTGGTGTAGAGATTGGCTTTGCTTGGTTGTTGCTCCTCCTTTTGCTCTTCTATTAAGCCTCCTCCAGCATCCATTCCTCTTCCTCCTCTCGGAGAAGAAGCCTGGGAAAGTCAAGTCAGATTAAATGTGAATACGATAGCTAATATAAATTCATTCATCTAGTTGGGAAATAAAATTACCCACAGAGAGAGAGAAGACAATAACATCAAAGAGTTTGAAAAACTTGCTTGAACTGATTACTTTCATTGTAAAACTTCACGTTATAATTAATTCAATTTAAACATTATTATCGTTAAGAAAACTAAACTAAAAACAAGTATAATAATAGCGAGGCAAAAGGTATACTCTCTATCTCATCACTATGCAAACTAATATCATAAAATTACAACTAACTTCGTTATTCAAATAAATTTTCTTTTCCAAGAAATAATATCGATCTTGAATTAAGAGAAATCTGAATTCCAAAAGGAATATTTTGGGTTTTATATAAAATACCGTTTTTTTTTTGTATTATAAAAGAAAATTTGAAATGATATTTTATCTTCCTCCAGTTTTCTCTTAAAACTTATATTTCCGTGAAAGAGATTGAATAGTAGTGGAAAGATTGTTGCGTTGTTATCTCGATCTCTTTGACATGAATGAAGGGGGTGGGTGGCATGAGATAATCTTAACATCCCTTGAACATTGTCGTTATCATTGATCTATATCGACATGTCTCAATTTCCTCGAGATTAGTTTTTTTTTTTTAAGGATCGATATGATCAATTCATTCACTTCCTTTTGAAGAGTAAAAAAAATATATATAGAGAAAATAAAAGGGTTTTAAATTTGAAATGGTTATAATTTGATAATAATCTTGATGTATTATCGCATACAAAAATAAATGGTGATTTTTGTGGGTGTCAAAAATTAATTAAAGCTTGATTTATTTTTTTACTTACCTCTATATATGTTAATATATAGATAAAGTATTGGTTTAATGTCAAAAATTCGATGTCGAGATTTTGATGGATATACACGTTTTGAGGTCCCCTGAATCCAAAAAAGTGGTTTTTGAGACATGGTCTGTCTGTGTGTGTTCAATTTTAAGCATGAAGGAATTGAAATTTTATATTTAAGTTAGACACCCCCGGGAGCGTGAAAATAAGCTTTTAATCAAAATTGGCCAAAGAGTACTAGTACTTTACCGATGTATTTTTCCAGTTTTTTTTTTTTTTTTCTCAAAATTCGCTCTAATGATTTTGATTAAAATTTAAAAAATCAATTATTTTTTAGATGCTCTTTCAAATGTATATTCTCATTTTGTTCTCAAAATTGTATGAAGATCACTTTACTCTTGTACACTTCATAGGAAGGATAGGAGAAATGGTTGCTATGGTTACAAAATATAAATTTTCCCATACTTATAAATACATCTATATTATAAATACATCTTGAATTCTAATATATCGGCGGGAACTAAATATATCTCGACACCAAAAATCTGGTGGACAAGCACAGATCACAGCTTTCGATTACCGAACTGTGGTTGGTTCTTATCCTGCAATAGTTGATAATATTTTTCTGGGGATTTTTAAACGTCTCCTTCAAATACAAGAAAGTAAAAATTTTATGTGATGCCTGGCAGATGTGAAACATCGAAATTTATATTTTTGAAGGAAGTGAAATGGAGAAAAAATAAATATCTTGATATTTCTATGCTGAGTTAAGTCGGTTTTAGCAATTCGAAAACAAACACTGTCTAAAAATTCACTATGAGATAATGGCTATATTTTTATGTTGCTAATAGAACTAGATTAGGTTATGAGAATTGCTAAAAAATTATAACATGGTTTTGATTATTAGTTCAGATTGACTGTTCAGAATAGTATTGAACGGGCTGGATGACTGAGGCTGGATGTTTTTGAAAATAATTTGATCTTTTTTGACAAGGATGGATTTCATCAGGTACTGCTCCCTCCTAGCCGCCCGACCCAGACCTCTCTGCAGGTTCCGGGTTAATCAAGTCGGAGTCATCCGGAGACACTTAGACTTCCTCAAATTGGGCCCTTGGTCTCTGTGGACTGAGATTTTCTCCCACTTTCCTACCTTAAGAGGAGCCTTCGGCAATTTCGAATTATTTGCGGAAAGCACGCCTCGAACCCGAGCTGTGTTGAAACTTCAGATCCGTAGCTTAGCCGGCTTGGCCACTTGCCAGATGCAGATTCTGATTTTAATGGAGTTTCTTTCTATTTAATTTGAGCCAGGGATATTTGAAATCGCTAAATCTTATAGTTAAAATGTTCTCTGAATATTTTCTCATAAGAGGCTCTATTGGTGTATTCGTAGAAAGTTCTTTAAATACTTTCCTATTTTAATGCCCTTCTTTAAGGCGTCTTGTGACTATTTTTTAAATTAACCAGATGTTAGTTAACCAATTTAATTATACATTATAATACAGCCGAGACATAACGTTTTGGGCGGTCTGTGTCCGTCTTCAAGTGCAAGATTAATGAGACGTCGCCACAAATGAAGGCGGCTCAGAATATTAAAGAGAACACACGCTAATTTTAGTCTTATTTGTCTTAAATGTTTCAAAGGGAGAGAGAGAGAGACATTTATTGCTATGTATAGAAATTAGCAATAAATGTCAATTAATGCTAATTTCGTTTAATTTATAAGCGAGGTCCTTATTCGAAGGGAAAAGGCTAAGGGAATTTTATTAAATTAAAAAAAATAAAAATAAATTAAATTAAAATGTTTACTTAAGAAAGGCATCTGATTTATTGTATTTTAAGCTCTCCGAGTAAATTTACCCCCAGGTGTAGAGCTTTAATAAGTAGAATTTAAATATTTATATAAGAATTTATATGATTTATTTTAGAGAGTTTAGATTTTTACTTTTAAACTTCATACTACCCTCTTAAATAGGACCAAATATAAAAAACGATTATTTAATCACATATTAATTAAGAAATTTTTAAAATAAGCTCATAGATGATTTATTTAAAAATCAAATGTCATATAGTTCAGCATTCTTGCAATAGATGGCAGGCTAGTCTAACAGCCGATATAGTATTAGCCTATATCTGGCCTATATTTATATATTTTTTATGCTTTTATAAAAGATACATAATATCTAATAACATTTATAAAGTATTTATTGTTAAAAGATCAATGAAAATCAACCAAATGCATTAAATATTATTAGCTACCATTCTGTCATCTCTTGGCAAATTTTCGAAATACGTGATTTTTTGGGCTTACTTTTTATGACACACTACGTCATCTTATCGGGATAAACATGCGTAACACCTTCGCTCCTGTTCCGCCTTAACAGCAATGAATCGAAAAGGCAGTTGGTTATCTGTTATATACATTTTAGCAACGAAACAGCAACCGATATATAATTCAAACGATCCGAAATATATTTAGAATTTTTAAAATGTAATACTATTGGCTAGAGCATTGTTCTAGACTTTTAAATTTGTTTAGCAATGATATTAATAACGAAGATGTATTTTAATTAATTTTAAATACAAAGAAGAGAATTAGCGAAGCATGCATTTCAAAAGAAGAGACAAATATTAATTAATATAAATAAGAATATGAATATCAACATGAAGGAAAATGAAATCCTACGTCTAAAATCTCCTAAATTATATATACAACTCGGATTATATGCAAATGCATAGTCATATCAAATAAATTGTGCTTGTGTTTACTTACCAAAATATTTATATTGTATTAACTATGGAAAATTTTCAAATTACTTGAATCTTAGATAGTGATTAATTCATATCCGGAAAAGTAATGTTATCAGAGAAGAAGAAACGACTGAGAACTTCAAAAAAATTTTTTTTTTTTACACTCACACTTTTTTCTCATTCACACTCACACTCATACACATTCACACAGTCTTTTCGACAACTCAGGCCGTATAAGACTTTATACGATAACCGTTATTATTTATAATATCTATTGAGGGTCCAAGCAAAAATAAATACTTTTATTTAATGAAAAAATCCAGCACGCCCAGGATGCAAATATGGATGAAAGGGAGGTATATAATTAAGTTAAAAATTTGTTAAAAGACACTGATTTACGTAGCTTGAGTTACATTTTTTTAACAGTCTTCTCTCTCTGAAGTCTTTTAAAAGTTTATTTAAATTAAATGCTTTCAAATATAATTAAATTATATCGCTCAGAACGGAGACCCTTAGATCATCTACCAAGATGTTCCTCTACCAAGGGGCAGAGACCTTTAAATTAATTTTATTTATTTCATTCTTTTTCTATTATGTAAAGAAAAAAATGCAAATTTAGCATAAAATTTTCATTCTTATTCATTTATTTAATTAAAAAAAAAAGTTAAATTTTGTTTTATTGACTTAAATGGAAATTTTTTTAATTACAAGGTGGGTTTAAATTCATTAAATAATCGCTTGTTTAATGGAGAGAAATCAAATAATGGAAATCAACTGTAAGCTAGGGGGTTTTGTCAAAAAAACGAATTATACAGGCATGAATGACTTGACCTGAGGGATCAAAGGGACTGTCCCTTTCCTCTCTAACAGATGAAGAGGGTCTTTCACTTGACTTATCTGATAATACACACATATATTGTGGGAATGTGGGCGAATGAATTATAATGGTGAAATTAGGAAACGAAAGAGATTAAAAAAATTCATTATTAAAAGATTAACATTATATAATTTTAACAAAAGAAATTAAAAAAAAAACGTTTCCAGTATATTACACTCGAGAAGAAGTGAAACTTCATTCACAGAAAGTTAAGATAATTTCCAATGAATTTTTGTTTTGTATAAATGTGTTGAGTCTATTTGCGCCAACAGCCGCTTTTTTGTTGTTCCGTGTGTTCGTAATTTTCTATTTCAAATTAAAAAAGCAACAGCTCTCTATTGATTAGACATCACAAAAAGTTTCACTTTCGGGTTTCTTAAGGACACTTGCTGGATTCAAATTTCGTTGTAGTTGAAATCTAAGATTCTATATCAGTCAAAGCAGCCATTTTCTGTTTCGTAAAATGAGTAAATTATTTTATTTACTATCTGTATCAGCACATTCGCCAGAGTTCTGGTTCATGCCTTCCTACAGAAGATAATGTTAATTATTTTTTTTTTTTTAATATTGTTTGATGAGATTGATTAATTAATAAGGGGATTTGAAAAATGAGCATATTCCATTATACTGTATATGCATTCTGGTTTTGATTGCCTAGCTTAAAGCCACTTGATTTCTTTCTCTTTAAGGGGCCCCTAGATGCTCAGTTGAACTGCGCAGTTTATCACGTGTGACGTCATGTCTGAGTGATAAACTGAGCAAACTGCGCAGTCCACTCAGGTTTTTGTGCAGGCCAGCGGCACAGTTAAACTCAGTTTATCGTTCAGCTTCTGCAGTTTTGCCCGAATTGCGGGACGTTTCTTCTATTGCGTATTCAAATCGCGTGAAAAAAGTGGCGGCATACGAAGTATCGTAGAGCACATTGCTGCTCTTCTTTTTCTATCCATGTTTAGAGAGAAAACGAGAGATCCACAACTTATCAGAGAAAAAACTGAGAGTACTGGAAGGAAAACTGAAGTAGTCCTCACACCTTCAGCTCAGATAACTCTACAGTTTTATACTCAGAAAAACCGCGCAGTTTAACTGTGCGTGTATGGGCCGCTTTAGAGTTGTTTAGTTCTTTCTTTCCCTTTGTTGCTTACTCTGATCGTTAGAGCCGATTGCTAGAGCGTATACTTTTGACTGGTACAGATAGTATATGTCTTGATTATTAATTTGACATTTACTCATTTCTTTTCTAGTTTTAGATATCGTTCTGTATCTTCTCATAAGTTTTTACTTATTATTTTTAAAAGTGTTAGATGAGTTTTTGGAAACAAAATAGGATTAAATGAATTAACACTGGAAATTAGGGATTGCAAAAATGTTTTTTTCGTAGGTGTCATTTTATTGAAAATATGACGACAGGCCATTTTCTAATAAAAAGCGAATCCGAATCTTTTATAAAAAAAATGTTTTCCCTTGAGCATCTTGCTTGTATTTACTCAAGAGATTAACTTAAGCTACTCTTCTCCAGAATTTTTTTTTTTTTTTTTTTTAAAACATTCACACTTTTTTCTCATTCACACTCACACTCACACACTCATTCGCACAGTCTTTTCGGCAACTCAGCCCATATAAGACTTTTTACGATATCCGTTATTGATAAATATACATATATGGGGTCCAGGCATTCTTATTTAAGCCATTTGGTATCCATTTGGCTTAAATAAAATCATCGGACTGCCTGGAGTCCGAACCCGCGACGTTTGGTATATGAGGTTAGCACGCTAACCTCTACGCCAGCCCCGAGGGCTTCTCCAGAATTAACCATCATTGAATTTTTTAATAAAATTTTTTTTTACTCAATTTTTAAAAATAATTTTTATTCTTTGCTGCACTTGACTGACTATTCATCACAAAATTTAATTTAATAACAGCCTAATTGTAACATATTTGAAGAGGAATTTATAAAGATGATTTATTTTATTTAGTGGTTAAAACATAAGGTGGTTTTCCCCTCTACTAGAGACCCTAAAAACCTTTAGAGTGGGCGTGGTGCCCGCAGGGTAACTGGGATATCTATAAAAGTTTCAAAATTGAGAGAGGTTTTAAGTCTCCAGACTAAAATAAAATGAAGCTGACGTGTGCAGAAGTGGTAGAAAGAGAAAGGAGAGAGAGAGAGAGAGAGGTAGTAGGGGTAGAGCCTCGTTTTGGTTGATTTTTCGCCCTCTCTCTCTCTCTCTCTTCATTGCAAGATCGATCCAAAGTAAGAGTTAGAGAGAGTTCTTGGCTTTGGCTTGTTCTACATTCATTCAGACACCCGAAGGGAAGTCGCTAAGTGCAGTTGGGAGCGAAAGGGGCGCACAAATCACAGGGGCGTTATTACGTATTACTCACCATTAAGGAGACATTCAATGTGTCTTCAAATTTTCAATTTTCATTCACCTTCAATAACCTTTTTTTTTAGACGATTTATTTCAATATTTATATAACATGGGAGTAATAATCGCAAAGTGAAAAGGAAAAAGTTTGTCAATTTACTCGTTGAATTCATAATTCAGGATAGTTTTTTTTTTTTTTTATATTTATTTTAAGCTGCAGCCGAAGACATAGAGTTCCCTTTTTTTTACATTATTTAACATTTTTCGAGAGTGGATCCTTGAGGTTAGGCAACCAAAATGCTTAGCTGTCAAAAATGTTGTCTTAAAAGTAACTTTTCCACTTCAGTTGCATTAAAATAGATGATTTATTTATTTTTAAAATATTGTTTTGGTTGCCTAAGCTCAAGGCTCCACTCTCGAGCGCATCAGGACTTGTGACGCCTACTGTACCCGAAAATCAAAAACATAAAAAAAAAATCAAAACAAAAATTCAGATTTTTTTTTGTCAGTTAGTGAATGAGATTAAAATAATCGGAAGGCAGTTGAGAGGCGACAAAAGACTGGAATATAGGAAAATGCCAGTCTTAATTTATATTAATTACAATTTTTAATTCCCTCCCATATACAGGGTGTTTCTGAAATAGGCTGCCAAACTTCTAGAGTTGTTTTCTTATATTCAAGAAAAGCATAGGTCCAAAAATTCTTCGTTTTTCCCATTAGCCGCCATTTCTTTTTTTTTTTTCACTAAATTTTTTTTTATATCCATAATTGTTTGACTATTTATGGTGAAATTAGCATGGCACTTACTGACTATTGTTAAATAAAAAATACTCAAACTTATGATATTGTAGATTTCGAGTTATTTCAATATAAAAATTTCAAATTACCGCCATTTTGAAAAATATCATAGGATAAGGTTGAGGATAAGGTATTTTTTTTAACACTAGTCCTTTAGCTCAGTAAGTACCATGCCAAATTTCACCATAATTAAATCAAACCATTCTGAAGATAAAAAAAATTTATTGAAAAAAAATAAATTAATAAAAAAATGGAGGCTAGCGGGAAAACTAAGCATTTTTGAACCTGCTATAATAAACTTTTTTTTTTATTTGAATATAAGAAAACCACTCCAGAAGTTTGGCAGCCTATTTCAGATACACACTGTATAATAAAATTTATATAAAAATATTAAGAATTTTTTTACAGATTTTTAATCTAATAGCGTTTTTGATTCATTGCTACAGAACAAACGATTCATATTTAGTCAGTTTTGGCGTAGATGAATCAAAAGTTGACCATTTAAGTTGCCTGCCTTGCAATAAACATAAAAATTAATTTCTACCATCGCTTCCAAAATTCTTTTTAAGATTAGAAATTTTTTACACTCAAAGCTTTTTACTTTTCCTATGTATATATGTATATATATATATAGAGAGAAAGTATTGGATTATGTAAAAATTCGATGTGAGATTTTGATGGATCTTCCGTTTTGAGGTCCCTGAATCAAAAAGTGGTTTTGCGACATGGTCTGTCTGGTGGGTGGGTGGGTGGGTGGGTGGGTGTGTGTTCAATTTAAGGATGAAGGAATGAGTACGAGGTTGAAATTTTATATTTAAGTTAACACCCCGGGACGGAAAAAAAGCTTTTAATCAAAATCGGAAAAGTACTAGTACTTTACTGATGTACTTTTCAGTTTTTTCGATTTTCTCAAATTTGCTCAACGATTTTTTAAATTCAAAAATCAATTATTTTAGATTCTCTTTAAAATGTATATTCTCATTTTGGAATTGAAATCTCTGACCATTCTCTTGTATTTCATAGGGAAGATAGGAGAAATGGTTGCCATGGTAACAAAATATAAATATTTTCCCATGTTATAAATTTTATCTGAATTCATATGTTCCTATGTCGGGAACTAAATATATGTCGACACAAAAAATCTGGGTGACAAGACAGAACACAACTTCGATAAAGGTAAGAGAAAGTTTGGTAAAAATTTTTCTTTTTAATCTTATTTCTAACATAAGTTAATTATACAAGAATAAAACAAAAAAAATTCAATCATTCGTTAATTAAATTTTATATAGTTACGAAAGTAAGTTGTTATTCTTAAGTTAAGATGTGTTTTTAATTAGAGGGAAGAGAGAGAGATAGAGAAAGGGAGTAGTAATTTGGACGAGTAAGGGCAAAAAGTTGTCTTCCTCGGGAAACAGCCCTCTGGCAGCTGACTCTGCGGTCTTCCAGTCAAGCGTGACTTTAATATGAAATTCCCTTAAAAAAAAAGATTTATCAATAAAAATTTTATTACATACGTCTAATAAGACTATGATTATAAAAAAATGTTCAGTTTACAATTATATTTTGTGTAAAATTGAAGGGATGATTGGCTTCATGAATAAAGAAGAAAAATTCATAAATAAATAGCAGCTCTTTATTATTGAAGGGTACTTCGATTTTATTAAATTAACAAGACGCTTTGCTAGAAGGTATTGCATTTATGTAGAAAATTTGATGTGATTTTGATAGAAATACACGTTTTTAAGTCCCCTGAGTTCAAAAAAATTGTCTGTCTGTGAACGAAAAGAGGGAGGATGTTGAAATTTTAATTTGGAGAAGTTGATATTTAGGTTAGGTTCGTCCCCTCCCCCACCCCCCTTGGGAGGTAACACGAAACTTTTCAACAAAATTGGCCAAAGTGTATTAATATTTTTTTTTTAATATTATTTAATTAAATTCTCATCTAATTATACAATAGATAAATAAATAACACTAGGTTAATAAATAGATTAAGTTTCAAAAGGTTTATATTTTTAGCTAAAAATAAAAATCTTTTGAAACTTAATCTAGAGCTAAAATTATATGCTTAAAATAAATCTTTTGAAAATTAACCTAGTGTTTTTTTTTTTAATTTATTTTTCTATAATTAGATGAGAATTCTATATAATAATAGCGGAGTGTCCGTCTGTCACGCTCTGTTTGACCAACTTCCCGTAGGAATTTTGAAACCAAATTTTGCGGACTTATAAAGGACGTTGTGGAGAGTTCAGGAAAATATTCGGGTCCTGAAATTCCTATAACTTATTGAGTTATTATTATAATTCCTAAATTTACGATTTCTCCCATAGGAAATGTATAGAGAAATATTTAAGTATTCTTTGCATTTATATATTCAATGAATGTAAACAAATCTTCAAGCAGTCACTGGATTGGAATAGTTATGATAATAATTTTCCTTTAATAATGAAAAAAAGGCGAGGGTTCGCCGCGGACGGGCCCGAGCCAGCTGGCGAGGGTTCAGGGGGCGAAGCCTCCCTGTAGAGGCGCGAAGCCCGCCGTCTCTATTAAACACTTTCTGACTTCCCAGGGCATTAGGGCTTTAATTTATATTTATTTTATATAATTAATATTAATACCTATATTAACTGGGAACGTAAATAAATAAATAGTTATTAAGGAATGGTAATTGTAGTCAAAACTCTTCAATGGAATAAAAAAAAAATAAAAACTGGGGACGCTCCACATGATTGTTTCTCAGGCGCGCCCATTCAGATGGGTTTTTGACATTGCTTAACATCAACGATCTTGCTGGCTGTTACTCTACCATCTACTCCAATTGTTATCTTCTAATCATAGACCATTATGGAGATAATAACTTTCTACTAATTTTCGTAATATTTAGTAAAATAAATACTGACATTATTTAATTGAAATTTTTAAATTAAGATTAGCTATAGAATTTTGTAATCTAAATTTTCTAATCGGCCTTAAGCATCTAAGATCTCTTTTATAGTTTTTGCATAAACGTTCTCTCGTTAATATAATATTATCTACCTAGTCTAAAACTTTAATTAGGTGAGTAAAATTTAACAATAATGGAATTGAAATAGATGAATTTTATAAAGTTCATTAAAAGACATTCGTAAATCTTTTATCAACAATGTCTTTATATTCTTGCCAAGCAAAAAAGTAAAAACGAAATAAGTAATTATCAATAACAATTTTATTAGTTGTAATAAAGCAATGATTAAAATACCAGACGAATGGAATGTAATTTTGACAAATGGAAGGTGAAGCCTGTCTTGTACTTAATGCCTTTTAAATGAATAATTAAGCCCCCCCCCCCCCCCTTCTTTGCAGCCTCCCTATGACGTAGAAGACATCGTTTCTTCTTCTTATTCTACTTCTCCCCTAAAATCCTATTAAATCTTCTCTCTTATCTTTTATCTATTTGTAAAACTACTTTCTTGTAGAAAATGAAGTAAGTTGAAAAGGATTTATCTTTTGTGAAATTTTATTTCCTTTTTTTTTATTATTTTCAAAAATTCATTCGTTTTATGTATGCCTGCCTTCTCAATCTAAAATTTCAAATTCACTTTAAGAACGAAAAAATATTTTCAAAAGATTTAATTGCTTTTTTTCTTTTTTTTTCAGGTAAGCATCACTCGAAACGCCTCTCCGTACAAACATCCCGATAATATGTGAGCTATCATTATTCTATTATGTCGATTGCCCCAAAAACTTTTTTATGTCTGTATTCAATGATCTGAAAGGGCGTAATAAATAAATTCTAAAAAATTTCTGCCTATTTTGCGTATCTTACAAGGGGAGGGCCGACCTTGGCATTTCATTTTGGGATGAAACTTCGGGTGATGATTGTAGACCGTTAGGGGTTCACCCCTTGAAATAGTAACGCGCAACGCTCAATAGATACGGAGAAAATGACGTTTAAAAATTCAAAGTTCGCTTATATACTAGTTAGGCTTTTTATATGACAATGGCGACAATAGTCTAGCAGGTAGCGTGTCTATCTACCAAATGGGCGCTTGGGGTTCGAATCTCGCCTCGACTTATTTTTTTTTTTTTATTAAATTATTTATTTTATTGTTTTTATAATTAAATAAATTGATTATTTAATATTATAGATTATATATTAATATATTAATAAATAATCTTTAATATTAAATAATAAATTTATTTAATTGTAAAAACAATAAAATAAATATTTTAATTAAAAAAAAATAAGTCGAGGCGAGATTCGAACCCCAAGGCCAGTTTGGTGGGTAGACACGCTACCTGCTAGACTATTGTCGCCATTGTCATATAAAAAGCCTAACTAGTATATAAGCGAACTTTGAATTTTTTAAACGTCATTTTCTCCGTATCTATTGAGCGTTGCGCGTTACTATTTCAAGGGGTGAACCCCCTAACGGTCTACAATCATCACCCGAAGTTTCATCCCAAAATGAAATGCCAAGGTCGTGCCCTCCCTTGTTAGAGTTAGGTTAAAATATCGAGTTTATTTACCTCCCTAATAGTATAAGAATTTTAAAGAATTTAAAATTTTTACATGTTCGCTCTAGTATATTTCCCTTTATTTATAATTCTTCGGGGTTTCGGGGCAAACAGCTAAAAATTTACTCGTATTTTTTTATTTTTTATTTAAATTCTTTTTACTGGTCGCTACCATTAGTCAAAGTTTTAGAGTAGGATTTTTCAAAAATCAAAGGCATTTCTTTGCATCTAGTTAAAATATAAGCCAACTCCACACAATTTATTTTAATGCACTGGGGATGAAAGTTAACAAGCCATTTTAAATATCTGCCGAAT
Source organism: Euborellia annulipes (assembly GCA_023213315.1). Taxonomy (NCBI): domain Eukaryota; kingdom Metazoa; phylum Arthropoda; class Insecta; order Dermaptera; family Anisolabididae; genus Euborellia; species Euborellia annulipes. The sequence continues at coordinate 49,203 of JAKCPI010015981.1, forward strand.
AAATTACCAAATTTTTGAATACGACATTATGTCTACAAATGGCCATTTTGGGGTATCTTTATGATTTTACAATAAGTTTTAACCAAGATGAGGTATCAATTTGCTTTCTTCAGTAAAAAAACTACATATAATAACGCTAGCTAGAGACGATGGCAGGAGGAGGAGTTAGAGATAGGAAATGACTTAACTTCACTGGGTGCCGGTAGATGGCTACGGCCAGAGGGTTTGAGGTGTGTGTCTTCGTGCACTTAAACATCTCGGGGAAATAAACGGGGATCCCGATAGGAATTTCAAATGATAATAATAACACATGATTATAATCAAGTGTGTGGTTGGGGATCGATAAAGGAAAAAAACAAAAAATTAATATACAAATTCACAAAAAAATGTACAATATAAATTATTTTGCAAATTTTTTAATTTATTTCTTTTACTATATCGGTTCACACAAAAAATAATAGTTCGTTTCGTAGATCGTAAAGGAAAAAGTTTTGAAATCGCTTATTATGCACTTCTTCCAATACGTTTTTGTGTTACGATATAAATCTTCTTTTTTCATAATAAATCAGGAGACATAAGAAATAAATAACATTCAAAGATTTTTTCAAATCTTTTGCCAGGTTGAAAGGGCAATAATTTTATTAAAAAAATAAAGATAAACTTAATTTTTTTATATAATAGAAAATTTATTGAACAGACGGCCGGCCGTGCTCAGATTCTCCTGGTTTCCGTCAACGGGGCCAATGTGCGCTCAGCCGGTCGCCTGTTCAATAAATTTTCTATAAAAAATTAAGTTTATCTTTATTTTGTCCTTTCAACCTGCAAAAAGATTAAGGGGGTTCAGGAGCGACGTCTAAACGTTCTTTAAAAAAAACGACTATTATAAGGAATTTTTCAATGCTGTTTTTTTTTAAATGAATTAATTAAATTCATAAGAGATTATTGGGACATCGAGCTATAATATTTTTTAATGACTTATTAAAAAATTATCGTAATGAATTTTTTTGTTATCAAGCAATTACAAAAAAACAATATGTCCCAATAATCTTAAATTTTTTTTAAATTAAAAATGAATTTATTGTTATTATTAATCACATATTAATTAAGAAATTTTTAAAATAAGCTTAGATGATTTATTTAAAATTCAACTGTCAAATTAGTTCAGCATTCTTGCAATAGATGGCAGGCTAGTCTAACAGACGATATAGTATTAGCCTATATTTAAATATTTTTATGCTTTTATAAAAGATACATAATATATAATAACATTTATAAAGTATTTATTGTTAAAAGATCAATGAAAATCAACCAAATGCATTAAATATTATTAGCTACCATTTTGACATCTCTTGGCAAATTTTTGAATTACTTGATTTTTTGGGCATGCTTTTTATGACACACTACGCCATCTTATCGGGAAAAACATGCGTAACCACTTCGCTCCCGTTCCCCCTTAAGAGTAAATTTCGTCAAAACACTTTTTTCACTTCACATTCAGGTCCTTACTTGGCCATTCTTCAAATTAGAAAGACAATAGCCAATACAATAAAATTTTATTCTAGATAAAAACCAGCCCTTGTTAAAGCCCGAGAATTAATTAATTATTAACCCCGCCTCTTACAGTTCGATGGTCACCTCAACCCCACTCTATACTTCCCTTTCTCATCGTCGACAATTTTAGAAATTGGAATTTTATTCTAATCAGACACGAAGGAAAACATGTCTAGAGGGTTTAAAAATATTTAATTAACTTTTAATAAAATTTAAATTAAAATTAAAATTCATTTACATTGTAATTTAGATAACAATCAACGATATCGATTTTAAATAAAGAAAGAAAGTGAGGGGGGGGGGTCATTTTCATTTAAAATACCTTTTTAAAGAAAGGTATGGGAATGTTGCCATCTACTGTACTTACATCCTTTGTATAAACAAAACAAAAAGTTAAGTAAAAAAGATAAATTAAATTTTTCATTGACATTATCGATGTTCTACAAAAAATATCTTTTCTCAAGAATTTTGTCTATTGACTCGAAATTTGTTATAGAATTTTGTTGAAAATATTATGATTTATCTCCTTTATTTATTGATTGCTAGTTATGAAATTTATAATAGAAGTGAACGTATAAATACTCATCAAAATTTTGAATTTTTTTTTTTTTTTTTCTTCTTTTCTCCCCGACCCTAACCTAAATTCTGAATATTAAATTTCATTAAAATTCATAAAGTCACTTTCGAGTTGAAACATACAAACAGGTGGACAATGACGCTCTTTTTAAATTGAACTGTTTACAAATAACTCATTAAAATTTAAATAAATTTGTAAAATATCTTTAGTGGTTCATATTTTAGTGTTACAGTTAGTCTATTTAATTAATTTTAAAGCTAAATATAAAACTTAAAACATTTCGGCAACCCATAAAGCCCCTTCTTTAGTTTCACTCACAAATTGACCGAAAAGTTGTATATTTTACAAGTAAACCAGAATTTACTCGAAATTATTAAGTATTATAACAATTGTAAAGGCTTCAATTCTTAAATTTTCAACTTAAATATTGAATATATTTTTTTTTTTAGAACACAGAAACTTATGGCCTTTCGATATTTGCTGACTCGAGACGATTCACAGGGGGCAGACATTTCGTTGCTCAACATATATTTGAGTATACTTTTGATAAAATATCAATATAAGCTTAGGCCTACGTTGAATTCATGTCAAAAATTCGATGTCGAGATTTTGACGGATATACACGTTTTGAGGACCCGAGAATCCAAAAAAGTGGTTTTCGCGACATGGTCTGTCTGTCTGTGTGTTTGTCTGTTCAATTTAAAGCATGAAGGAATTGAGCTACGAGGTTTAAATTTTATATATAAGTTAGATAAGGAGTTAATATATATTTTTTCGGGGGGGGGGGCGAACTCAAAAATTTTTCTGAGGAAAATTTTTTTTTAAAGAAACTAAATTTTTACCGCCCCACCCTGCGAAAAATTTTGTTTTTGTGAAACCAAAGTTTTCCGCCCTGCGTTATATTTTTTCGCATTGGGGGCGCCCATCAAACATTGGGGGGGGGCAAGACTCGATAATGTCTGTATATTCCTATATATGTATATGCATTTGGAAAATTTCGGGGAGGGGGGCCAGGCCCCCTCGCCACCCCCCTTATATACTCTCCTAAGTTAGATAGATACCCTTCTGAGACGTGAAAATAAGCTTTTAAACAAAATCGGCCAAAGAATACTAGTACTCTGATGATGTACTTTTTCAGTTTTTTTTTCGATTTTCTCAAAATTCGCTTTGATTAAAATTCAAAAATATAAAATTTTGTGACAACTAAAATGAAAAATGCTGAGCAGCACCATGAAAGAAGTTCAGTCAATTTTCGATTGGAATGCTTGCTTGTTCTAAATAATTCTTTTTCAATTAATATAGGATCAAATTAAAAGGATAAAGTCATGTGTGTGTGTATGCGTATTCCATAAGAGGTTTTATATTTAGGGCGTAGCAACAAAAAAAAGATAATGAAAATTTTATTCAACAACTCCCACCTAAAATAAAGACTTAAGGGAATTTTGCAGACAACCCTAATAATCTATTCAAAGAGAGTATCAATTATATACTTATGGAAATTAAAAATTTATTTAAAATAAAGTAACAAAAAGGGTAGAGGGAGTATAAAGAGCATAAAATCTTAACTGTCGAAAAGAGGAAGAGCAAAAGGAGAGGATGATAATAATAATAATAATCCTTCTCTCTCTTATATATAAAGGGAGAGATACATTAGATTTATAATCCGGGGAAATGAAAATCAAGTGGATGCTGAGACAAATGGGATGCACAAAAGGGCCTGCGGGTTGGACAACATACGACAGACACCCTCTTGTTAAGGGTGCGGGCCTCCTCTTTCTCTCTCTCTATCCCTCGGGATGTGAATTTGTGTCTCTTTTTCAGGAGAATAGGGGAGAATGAGAGAGTGGTCAAACTAAATCAAACCAGCCCTTTTGACATATACCCTCACTTTTTACTTCAGATTAAAAAAAAAAGTGATTAATTAAATATCAAGGATCTTTTGAAGGCGAAATCCAGAATATTAACTATTGTCACTTTGTCTATTTCAAAAAAATAACCCACAACTTCCTCTTATGCTTCCGGTCTGTGTGTATGTGCCGATCAGGATGATGATGAATGGCTAGAGTTACAGGAAGTGGAGCGGGAGCGGGAAATTTAAAATATACCCGTAAGTCAGAGAGGGAAATTTGAAAATTTGAAAAAATGAATAAATTTGATCCATTTGCTCGCCGAAGGGGGTCCAGGGGGCGTAGCCCCCGGGTAGTGGTAAAGTCCGCCGAAGGCTGGTTATCATTATAAGCCTGAGCTTCGTGGTATCACTTGTGGGTATTTTAAGTAAAATTATATTCGCTTGACAAATAATGGAAATAGCTTGTATTAATATAAACGACAACTTTTACTTTCTCTTACCTATTTATTTTAATATATATAGACAGAAAGTATTGGATTCATATCAAAAATTCGAAGTCGCGATTTGATGGATATGCACTTTTTGAGGTCCCCTGAATCCAAAAAAAGTGGTTTTCGCGACATGGTCTGTCTGTGTGTCTGTGAACAAAATATCTCAAGAACCAAAAAAGCTAGGAGGTTGAAATTTTATATTTAAGTTAGGCACCCTTATGGGGCGTGACACCAAGCTTTTGAACAAAATCGGCCAAAAAGTACTAGTACTTTTTCACTTTTTTTCGATTTTCTCAAAATTCACTCCAACGATTAAAATGATTAAAATTCAAAAATCAATTATTTTTTAGATTCTCTTTAAAATGTATATTCTCATTTTGTCATTGAAATCTTCTGAAGACCACTTTGGTTGCTATGGTAACAAAATATAAATATTTTCCCATACTTATAAATTTGACATCTTGAAATTCCAATGTACCGCACTGTTGAAAACTAAATATATGTCGACACAAAAAAATCTTCTACAATCGAAAGTGCTGTGCGACCAGTCACACCAGATTTTTTGTATAAAAAATTTGAATATGCTCTTTGAATGCTGAAGATGGCAGGGTTGATCCCGACCGAAACGTTCCAATAACGAGTGCTTATCACAAATAGTGGCTGCATCCTCTTTCCTAGTCTATTTATATATAAAATATCATATTTTTGGATAAATGAATAAAATAATAGTTTTTTATGAATAAAATGAAAATAGAAATTTATTTAATATTAACATTCAACCTCAAAATCCAATATAGAAATTATTAATATATATTATGTCAGTAAGTTGATTGACATACAATGGGTGACAAAAATTAGTAGAGAGGTTTCTATTATTAATATATAGACGATAAAAAATAGAAACTTGCTAAATAGAGTATAATTGAAATAAAAATACTTAAAAAAAACCTTTTCTTAATTTTTCAGCTAATTTTACCCCCCATTAACGCAAATGATTTGTCGGTTAATTGAAATTCCAAGCAACTACAATACCAAATAACCAAGAAACAAACATTTATACAGATAATATATAATTAAATAGAAAATATGATAATATACACACACAAAAAAAAGAATAAATTAAAGTCTTTGTGAGGGGGATTAAATAACAAACGTTTATAAAGAGATCCCCCTCCCCACTCTTTCATTTTAATCTTCTCTCTATCTCTCTCTCTCACACATTCTATATTTATTTTAATAATAATAATAATAGATAATTTTCATGTTAAGCTTTAAATTTTCATAAAAACAAAAACAAGATATAAAATAAAGAGATCTGGGAGGAGGGGTGCTGGCTTGGCTTATTTATTATTTAAATCCTTAAAAAAAAAACAAATATTTTTCTTTGCAATTTATTTTTCAACCAAAGAATATATTATAAATAAAATTAAAATGGAATTTAATGTCCTCAGTTTTGATTATGAAATCCAAGTAGTTTATAAATCGCTCTCTCAAAATTCAAATTAATCTTTCTCTATACCATCATTACATAAGGAAATCATGGAACTAAAAAAGGAGCATTGAGGACTCGCTGGTGTAGCGGATCAGGGTTCACAGGAGATCGGTGTTCGCATCCTGTACGTGCGGGATTTTTTTTTCTATTTATTTAATGTAAACAAATCCTCAACTAAGTCCTTGATTGGAATTTTGAGTCCCGCTACATTAGGCCTCAGGGAACCTGTCATTTGAGTTAACTATCTTCCAGAAAACGCCGACTAATTGCCCTTTTGATCGCAAACAATCATAAGTCTTTGAATATTTGATTATAACTGTAGTATTGTATTCAAGATAATAAGGAATAATTCCCAAAGAAGAATGCAGCCAAATTTATTTCATTTAATTTTAATAAAAATTCTAAATCACTTGCTGACGTTTCGGTTCGGGTTTGAACCATCATCGGAGCTGTGATATTGTCTTTATGTTTTTAAACAATACATTCAAACTATTATTATGGTAGTATAGATAGGGTAAATTATTATAATATAAAATAGTTGAATGTAATCTCAAATTATTTTTGAAGATAGAGCCTAGTACTTAGGAGCAGGACGAGACTTGCTCCTGCTACTATGTACTAGGCTCTATTTCCTGCCATTATAAAAAAATAATTTGAGATTATATTCAACTATTTTATATTATAATAATTTAACCTATCTATACAACCATAATAGTTTGAATGTAATTTATTGTTTAAAAACATAAAGACAAAATCACAGCTCCGATGATGGTTCAAACCCGAACTGAAACGTCAGCAAGTAATTAGAAGTTTTATTAAAATCAAATGAAATAAATTAGCCTGCATTCTTCTTTGGAAATTATTCCTTATTATCTTGAATCATAAGTCTTTAAACTATTTTTCATCAGCCTATGAAACTCGATATTTCCATCCATACTTATCTAATTCTCTTTCCTTTACAAATGCCCCCAAGTCCTGAACGATTATGATGTGAAAGTTCACCACAATAGCCCTCAGGTAATCCTGTAATCCTGTAAGGAGAAGGAATTGCTGTGGCATCCCATCCTATGGAATGGAATGGACGTTGAGTAGGCTCCCTCTCAGTGATGCATTCTTCGAAAGGGAGCAGGCTACACGCCGGTGTTAAGGTTGCCCCTCCTCAACTAGGACATCCTCTATAGAATAGAAGAGGTTGTTAAAAAGGAATTGGCTGGAACTAGCAATGAGGACTAGTTCATTAGTTAGAAATATGAACGCAGTTAGAGATAGGAAATGATGTAACTTCGAGGGGTGCCGGTAGATGGCTACTACCAGAGGCCGGTTGGGTTTGAAGTGTGTTTACGAGCACGTAAGCACCTCGGGCAAACGGGGATCCGGGTAGGAATTTCAAATAATAATAATAATAAAAAGAGCATTTAAATGTAAATTAAATACTAAAATAGTCAGAAATAGGTTATTGGATTGGTTTTTAAACGTAGCCTTTTCCTTCTCATTTTTTTTCTTAGATTTATTTTCTGAATGATTATTTCATTTTATAACTACATCAGTCATTTATATTCCATTTATTTATAATAATTTCTACTTATGGGATTTTAATATATAGCCTACTAAATGTTATTTAATTTAGAAAATCAATAGCGCCATATTCTAAATGTGTGAATGTTTATTTTTGCTTTACCACTGGATTATTTCAAATTATTATGGAAATAAATCATTCCTTAATAAGATATAATAAATATTAATACAATAAAATAAAATATGTCATTTGCATATTTTTATTATTCGAGCAACAAGAAATAGTGCACTATCTTTTTATTTTTTTTTTATTTCTTCCTTTCGGCTTCAGAAGCCGCCATTTAGGAGTTTCAAAGTGCTACGTATAACTTATATTATTTTTTAATTTACTGATGGCTACCTGGTAAAGTACAATAACAAATTTCATGTTGACTGTGTCGTCTTTTAACGTGACAACGTCAATTTCCTGTTTTCGAACGGATTTTTTACTTCTCTTATTTTTCTTTGTTTCCAATAATTATTTTATAATTTAGACAATATAAAATTAATACTGATTTTACTTTTGTGTTTTTAGAAAAGCCATTTTTTAAAATTATATTCGCCAGTGGCAATTTTCCTTGCTTAAAAAATTACGTTTTTTGGAAAAAAAAATTGATTCTAGAGTTAATTGATCGGGACTTTTTTTATATAGTCAATTGGAGTTTTTTCTTTCTGCCCAAATTGACATCACATATAATCTGATCTGATTAGTCGTTCGGAATCTACATGGGTTTAAACCTTCAAATAAGAATTTACCGCCACGCGCTCCCACGCGGTAAAATTAAATAATAGGAAAAAATAAATGATGAAATCTTTAGCTGAAGAATCATTCTTTTTTAAGCGTACATTCAAAATAATTTGAGAGAAATGATTTTTCATCTGCTTTTATCTAACTTTTTTCGTGCTTGCTTTCCTACCCGGCCACTCTAGGCCTAATGCATTGTAAGACGTTGTGACGTCAAATCAACTAGTGATTTTCGAGAATTTTTAGAAACCGAGGCCCCGACTCCACAAAAAAGTAGTTTTTGCAAATTGATTTGATCATTCTCTGTTTATATAGTCCCTGGTTTTGTGTGTGCAATAGAAGTTAACATCTAATCACTAAATTATAAATAGCATATCAATTTCAAAATTTTATCAATTAAATGATTAAAACAAACTAACTTTATTGAAATATTAATATCATCATCATATCAATGATTAAATTTAGTAATTTAAATATAAATAGGCATATATGAATAAATGATATTAAACAAATATCAATTTGATTTCATCAAATCTAAAAGATAAATTTCGCCCTGTTTTTTTTTTTCTAATCTAAAATTAAATTAGAAACAAATAACAAAGACAGAGAGAGAGAGACTCACCTGTTAGATTTTTTTCTCTCTACGAGATGTTCTTTAGGAACAAATGAAGCGATTTAAAGAAAACAGCAATCGATAAATAAATAATTAATTTGCTCCCTTTAGACA